>CAUYON010012262.1:0-36817 GCA_963573935.1 Arctocebus calabarensis | reverse complement strand
CACTCCCTTAGCTGTGTTGGATAGATCTTCCGATAAGAAACTAAGCAATTTTAGATTTAAACTTAACCATTCAACATTTGGATTTAACAGACATCTACAGAGCATTTCATCCTAATAAAATTGAATACACATTCTTCTCATGCACAAGCTCTTATGGAGAAAATTCACAACTGCAAAATTTACCAGGCAGATAAAAGCGAGTCTTCTGTTTCTGTTAATTCTTCTAGCAAAGGAACTGCCTAGTGCAGTGACTTCACTTCTAATGATGGGAAGATGTTAAAAGTAGAAGAAATGAGAAAATAAGTAGGGCTTTTTTAGTGAGTACCAGAACACGAGAAGTGATTCCATTCTTATTACAATTTACTGGCAACTGAAAAGATATATTAGTAACCAAGTTTTCATAGAATACTGGCATTTTCCATATTCCTGGCTAACTATTGAGATATTAAGGAGAAACACTGGGGTTCATAAACTCTCATAGTTGCACATGAACCCCAAGTTTCTGTATCAGTGAAGGAGAAGATTGTATGACAGGTGAGGTCTCAAAGACCAGGAAATTTCTCCCTTTAAATGACTCTGTCATTGGCAAGAAACATAGTGGAAATTTTTTTTTGTTGTTGTTGTTGTTTGTTTGTTTTGTTGAGACAGAGCCTCAAGCTGTCACCCTGGGTAGAGTGCTGTGGCATCACAGCTCACAGCAACCTCCAATTCCTGGGCTCAAGTGAGTCTCCTGCCTCCATCTCCCAAGTAGCTGGGACTACAGGTGCCTGCCACAATGCCTGGCCATTTTTTGGTTGCAGTCGTCATTGTTGTTTGGTAGGCCTTGGGCCTGGATTCGAACCTGCCAGCTCAGGTGTACGTGGCTGGCGCCTTAGCCCGTTGAACCACAGGCACTGAGCCCATAGTGGATATTTGTAAAGGAAATTCAGAGATCAATAATTGTTTGGAGGTGATCTTAATATTATCCAGAAAATAATTTTGTCCACAACTGTTCTTCTTGCCTCTTCTTGAGGACATCAGGTGTATACTTCTTTTATGAGGAGTTTCATTGTTTGCTGGACAGTTCTAGTTATTACAGCCAAATTCCTTTGCTCAGAGTCTGTTAAATAGTAACTTTAGTTCTTTCCTAAGTATGTTTCCTTTTTTTTATTCCACTATGTTATTTCACTACCAGCTTTCAGAATAAAGAGTCATAGTCATGAATATGACAAGAATATAGATAAAAACAGATTTTATTTATCAAACACATCAAACCCTATTTTACATGATTTTTATACCTGGTATTTTATTTAATCCTAACTGCAACTCTGAAAGGAAAATAATGGTTGCTTCCATATTATAGATAAGAGTCTGAAGTTTCGATGTGGGTATTAAAAATGGACCTGGTTACTTAGTGAGTAAATAATGTTTCTAGAATTTGAATTTAGATTGGTCTAATTCTGATGCCAGAGGTCAAGCTTTTTCTGTTACACAAAACCGTCTCTTGAGTTTTATGTGCTTGGACTTTTTTTCAGCTTTAAATTGTAAAAATAGCTATATAGGTAGAGAAGGAAATTCAGTAGAAGAAAAATATGCCTATTGTTCAGAAAGTTTTATTTCACATTATTTTGAGTCATTTCATAGAATAAGTAATAATCAGATGAAACATATAAAATAGCACTTTTAAGAACATTATTTGGTGTTGATGTTAAGAAAATAAACTTGAAAATAATCTAGGCAAGTGAAGTTAAAATGATCCCCTTTAATTCTCTGCTAATGAGAACAGAGAAGACACAATGTTTTTGAAGTCCAATGTGGCATTAGGCATCAAAAGCCTTATTGTTCTGCATATAATTTAATAGGACAACTTGGTTATTCTTTTTTCACACATTCAGTTGATATTTAATTATTGAGCATCTACTGTATATAAGTATTTTTTGAGCTATTTGGGGCACAGTAATGAAGGATTCATGAAACTTCATTTCTAATGTGGGGAAACAAGAAAGTGCATTTGTAATGTAATAAGAGGACTATGCCATGATAAAAAACAAAGCAGAATGTTGATGGATAAAGGAGAGAGAGAAGGAGAAAGAAGAACTATTTTAGAATAAAGTGAGGAGGGGCTCATTTGAAGATCTAAATCAAGAATTTTCAGGGGGAGAAAAAAAAAGAAACAGTGCAAAAGTCCTAATGCGAAAAATCTTGGTTCTTCCAAGAGACAGAAAAAGGGCCAGTTGCTGGACGTGCTGGCTGACCCCTAGAATTCCAGCACAGTAGGCGGCTGAGTTGGGAGGATCACCTGAGCTCATGAGTTCAAGACCAACCTGAGCCAGAGCAAGACCTTGTCTCTAAAAATAGCCAGGCATTGTGGTGGGTGCCTGTAGTCACACCTACTTGGGAGTCTGAGGCAAGAGAACTGCTTGAGCCCAAGAGTTTTTTTTTTTTTTGAGACAGAGTCTCACTATGTCACAGCTCACAGTAACCTCAAACTCTTGGGCTTAAGCAATTCTCTTGCCTCAGACTCCCAAGTAGCTGGGACTATAGGTGCTAGTCACAATGCCCGGCTATGTTTTGTTACAGTTGTCAGTATTGTTTAGCTGGCCTGTACTGGGTTAGAACCTGCCAGCCTCTGTGCATGTGGGTAGCACTGTAACTACTATGCTATGGGTGCTGAGCCTGAGCCCGTGAGTTTGCAGTTGCTGTGAACTGTGAAGCCATGGCACAATACCCGGGGCAAAAAAATGAGACTCTGTCTCAAAAAAAAAAAAAAAAAGACAGACAGAAAGAAAAAGGGCCAGCTGCCATGGAATGATGGGTGGAAGCAGGGGACACAGGAGGCCTCTGGCATCTGGACAAAGAAAAGATCACACAGGAACTCCAGGGCTACAGAGGCCATGATGGGCATTTGATTCCAAGTGTTCTAAGAAATTGGCATGATCTGACTTTATTTTTTGAAATATTTCTCATTCTCATTAAGTGGAAAACAAACTAAGGGATTTTATATAGAAACGGGAAAGCCAATAGTGAAGATACGTCAGTGATGGGGGCAAAGTGGACTAGGGTGATAAATTGGTGAGGGTGGAAATGGAACAAGATGATAGACCTGGGTGATGGACAAGAAAGAAGTGGACTGAAGAGAGGCTGGAGAGTGGACCAGAGGAGGGTATAATGAACTCAAGTGATGGGCCAGAGATGGGGGAAGTGGTGGGCATTACTGCAATTTGGGGTATATTTTTAAACTGAAAGTGGCTTAAATTGACAAAGTGTCAGCTATGGGGATGTGTGGCACTGACTTTCATTTCCAAAAACTTATTCTAAACTGATAATTGTGGAACTCATCAAAGATATGTTGATTAAAAGGTTTATGATTTTTAAAATAGCAAAATGATGATATGTTACTTAGTAAGCATTTCACACTGTATATCAAATCAGTACATTGAATCCCATAATGCATCAATGTAGACAGTTATGATTTAATAAAAACAAAACCAAAATAAAATAAATAAATAAAAAGTGCTAAAATTTTATCAGCAACATCTAAAAGAAAAATAAATAAAATAGCAAAATGTTGGACAGGATACAATCATGAGAGGAATAAATGAAATCAAATGTAATCTGGTTCTTTGTACCCTCAATGAATTCCCAGAAATAAAAAAAAATAGCAAAATGTTAGAAATAACCTGTAGTTGTCAGAATTAAGAACTAGTTAAATGATGGAGTAATATGAACCAAAAGTTATCAGATATCATGTTTGGATGGAAAGATTTGTTGGTGATTTCCCCCCATCCCTTTTTTGGTATGAATTTTTAAACTTGTTTAAAATGAGTCCGTTTTTATTTTTATTTTTTTTAAAAATCAAAATCAAACTTTTGTTTGAAAAGTAAACCTGTCCTTATTTGACTGTACTTCTGCACAGCAGGGTCCACTGAATTTTGTTTAAAATGTATCCCCAAAACTCAGTTCAGTTGGCCATCCTGCGAGGACTTCACAAACACTCCTGATAGATTTACTGTGGAGCAATATGAGCCCAAATTGAGGCTAACACTGGGACTCATACACGTTTGGAGAACCGGCTGGGAGCATGTTTATTTATATGTGTAGTTTTGTAGTTTATATGGTTGGAGGAGATGGGATGGAGAAGACTGCAGAGAAGGAAGGAAGGGGAGAGGTGAGGACAACTGCATGCCCCTGACATGTCTGGCATGGCCCAGAGACTGAGGCTGAAGCTGTTGATATAGGGGTTTCTATGGGGCACAGAAGTACAAAGAGACACAATGGCACCCAATGAGTGCAAATACACGGAACTTCCTGCTCATTTGGGGGTAGCACACAGCCAAAATTTAGCATTTTGAGGATGCTTGGGAATGCAGGTCTGGGGATATCCTGGCAATGCAGTATCCTTGGAAATGCTCAGAGTACATCTCCATGTGGATCTTTATTGTCTAATATGAAAAAGAGGGATGGAGAAGTAAATGAAGAACATGGTGAATGCAGCAAAGGACCCAGAATAAATGGGATTGACATGAACCCACATAGGAGCCTGCAGTAGTCAAAGAGTTAACAAGTTTTCTTGGAGTTAGAATTCTCTGGTATATATAAAAAATATGGGTAATTGTCTTTAATGTGACCCTATGTATATACAAAATACTGTATCATGTGGCAGGCCTGAGGCTGCAATAGTATAAAGATTCTAGGCTTCCAAATTCTAGAGATATAAAGTATACTAGAAGCCATCTGAGCTTTTGGTCACCGTCACAGCTGCCCAAAGAGGTAGTTTTTCAGTTTCTAGAGGGTTCTTGTGATGCACCATTTCTGGTTTATCAAAGTGTAGAATATATTGCAGAGGGAAGAGACTTAAAAAATGGCAAAAATATTTTCTGCCTCTTCAACCTTTGGAGAGCTGAAACCCGCATTCATCCTGGGGCCAGCAGTGCTGAGAGACAGTGGAATGTCTCTTGTTCTTTGTGCCACAGGTGATAGGTCAAGGGAATCATCTGGGTGGAGGTCACAAGATCTTCTTAGCTGAAGGTAGCATGGGCAGAGGTCGGGAGATGCTCTTAGCCAAAGTTGGAATTAATCCTAGTGGAGGTCACAAGACTATTTCAGCTGAAGATGGGATGAATCCTAGCAGAGACCATGTGACATGAGATTAACTTGGACCAACGTAGAATTATGGATCAGAGCCCTTAAAAGCTCTGTGCTTTTGCTCAGAAACAGCAACTTGGGTTTTGAGACCATTGTCTGCCATTTTCCTCGTTTGCTAGCAAAGTGATACGCTTCTTTTTCTTTCTCCTCAAGAGAAAAAGAAAAAAGTAGCCTCATTTTTCTCTTCTCCCAGTATGTTGTTTGGAATCATGGCCAGGGCTGTCTTGGCTGAGAAGGTGAACCGGAGCTCAAACCCCGTCTGTACTCACTCTCCCAGTGATATTTCTGGGAAAAATGAGGCTTTTATAATAATTATCATTTGATTATTATTTTAGTTTGCCAAGCTATACAGTTTGATGAAAATATTTCAGATTGTATATGAAACCAGCACATTGTACCCCTTGATTGCACTAATGTACAGAGCTATGATTTAATAAAAAATAAAAAAAGTGTGAGAAATCTTAAAAATTGATTTGTCCCAACAGATGCCTTTTTCTTTTCTTTATTATTATTTAATCAAAGTCACCATTTGTGCTCAAGAATGATGCTGAACATGGGTCACATTCATTAATTCTGGATCGCAAAAAAGGCTCATAAGCTTTAGTGAGAATTCTCAGGGTTCTATACTCCCTAGAGTCGAAACTGAAGTGACCCAAGTGCAGCAAACTAAAATTGAAAGCAGCTCTCTGCTCCAAGTGCCGTGCTAGACGAGTTTCCCTGAGCATCTTATTTAGCCCATACAATATCCTTTAGGAGTAAATTTCTTTTTCTAATTTTATTAGAAATTTTAGAAAGCTGAAGTTGATAAATCTGGACTTCTCATTCATAGAAGGTAACAGAATCAGGACACCAAATTGTGTTTGTTCCATACTACTTCTTGGATTTGCTACACCTGGTTATTCTGGTCTTTGAAATTGTTGGATTTTCCCATTGGATTTTCCTCTGGTCCCTCCACTGGGCTTCACTCTCTTTAGCTCCTTGTTTATTGTTTATTTGTGAATTAAATAGAATCTTGTCTTTCATGTCTGCCTAATTATGATACACAGAATGTTGCCAAACTGTTTAAGCTCTAACAAGTCTAGACAAGCTCTTATCTTGACCATGTTTCCAATTTTGTGGAATCCATCCTTATGACAGTACTTTTCGGCTGAAGGTCCTTGACTCCCTCATTCAATCTTTTCATGCAATAAAAGACATTTTATCAAGTGCCCAACATAATTCTATTTTTTTTAAATCCCTGTTTCATTTAATAATTCTATTATTACAAAACCTTCTTTTGTTATGTTAAGGCATGGTTTTGGATCTATCCAGTATTCATTTATAGTCTTATTTCCCTCCAGAAATCACAATCCAATTCTAAAAGCAGCCTTATTCTATATCTCTTTGGCAGGTAGGCACATAAAACATTTTACATGTCTACACAGAACGTGTTCTTTCTTCTCTCTACTGGTCTCCAATTATTTCTTCTGCATTTGTCTTCTTCCCTTGACTATAAACTCCTTGATGACAATGCTGTGTACATAGAAGTTATGCTATAAATGTGTGTTGGTTGATGCAATTCTTCTGTTACTCAGTGCCTCCAGCCCACGCTAGGCCTTCCCCCTTTCCTGGTCACCTGGTTAAATAAGGCTCTTGATAAATACTTACTGAATGAAATAATGAATAGCATCAACTAAATAGAAGGTGCTATTGTAATAACAGGCTGGGTCAGACAGATGCTTGGATACCACGTGGAATTCTGTGGCAGCACTGGAATGCCACTGGACATATGGAGGTCTGGCAGAGAGAAAACTGTGGTTGGATTTGGGCACAAGAGGGTGAGGGTGGGAGCGGGAAAACATGAGCAGGAGTCATTATGTTTGGGATGAAAGAGAAGATCTGAGCAGGGAAGAAAGCAGCTGAATGGCAGACTGGCTCATAGGCTGGGAAAATCAGGTAGGAAAAGCAACAACAACAACAGTAACAACAACACTATTAATAAAGTGATAACATTTAACGTAGACTGTCCCATGATTCAGTGTTAATTTATTCTCTGAGGTGGCAAAATCTTTACTCCAGTTATGGGACCTAAAAATGCATTTTGGAAAAGAACAAAAAGAATTACAAAGTATAAAAATTCTTATTAATGACAGGCATACTAGGGTATTTGAGTGAAAAATAGTGATGTCTGCAACTTATTTTGCAATGCATCACAAATGAGATAAAATGATCAATGGAGACAGGTCTGGAAAAGAAGAGAGAGAGAGGGGAAAAGGTAGGTAGGGAGAGGCCTGGAAAGAGGTATGTGATAATTAAAGTATAACAAAATGTTAATTATAGAACCTAGAGGTTAGGTATATGTATGTTCTCCCTAAAAATGCTAAAACTTTTCTTTTTTCTTTGAAAAGTTTTTATAGTAAAATGCTGGGGAAAGGTCATTGCAGAACAACTGCTTCAGTTCCTTTAAAAAGGATCATGTTGGATCCTACAATGGTTAGAGAAAAATGTTAGTTTATTTGGTAGAATTTTTCATGGTGTTAATAAATCTCTATACTTATACAGGGTGTATGGTCCACCAAGTACACGTGTAATGATTGAGAGAAAAGATCCTGGAGTCAAATTTGCTGATTTCTGATTACTATGTAGAGTCAAGTCACTTTCTCTGTCCTTTCATTCCTTTACAACTCAAATGTGTACAATAATTCTCCTTGTGAATATTAAATAAATCAAATAAATGCTTAGAAAGTGCCAGGAAACAAATTAGGTCTATGTCAATGCCAAATGCCACCTCTTGTAATAAAAGTAAAATAATAATGATTATTATTAAATCTTCCCATTAGCTTTTTGGGATGGGAATAACTACTCTAATTTATAGCTGAACAAACTGAGAACTAGAGAGATATGTCTTGCCGAAGGCCATATGAATTAATCTTAGGTGATACTGGGTCTAAACTCCTGCTTCCTTTGCCTTTTTCAAAATATGGTTTGCCCTCTCTCCCAACTCCCATTGCTATGTTCAGTCAACTGGAAGGTGGGAAGCAATGCTGAGTGTCCAGTGGAACACTTTGCACATGCTAAGGTCCTAACAAAGTGGATGAATGATAAAAGTTCATTTACGCACTTTCTGTGTCAGTTACCCTGCTATTTACTATACATTATCTTTAAGAATCCTTGTAAAAGCTGCAAGAGTTTAGTTTTATTGCCCTTACTTACCAGATGAGAGCAGAAGCTTTAGAAAGGCTATATTGCCCAAGATCCTACAGCTAGCAAGTTTGAGCCACAAATCCATCTAGTCCCAAAGCCCATGCATTTTTAACAACCCTGCAACACTTTCATGAATGAAGGAAAGGCTGCTTCAAAGCTTAGTCAAATGGTAGAAATTAAGAGACATGAGCCACTTTACCCTCAATCCACAGAGCCTCCCCTGAGTCTTTTTCATCATGGATGCATTGTATTACTAGCAAATGTGAATGTTTTGATGAATTAGGCAAACACTCCAATTGCCTGTACATTGCAACATCTTTCCTTCAAAGGCCAGGGAATGTAGACTGTACGTTCTTTGTCCAGCTTGTCTGAATGCGTCAAAGCTGTCTGGGAGGCACAGAGGTGGACACTTTCCTAGCAGGGGTGAGGCCCCTCCTGAATGTCCAGCTCCTGTATTTGTAACATTGCCATGTGCTGCCACTGGGCCAAGGAATGAAGGGCCCTGTGGTCCCAGCCACCTCGGATTACGCAAGCCAAAGAAAAATGTGCAAATCGCATGAGAAAAGCAGGCAGTCCCCAAACATCTTTATTTGTTCATTTCTTTGCCCTGACGCTTTGATTGCAGTCTTGTACTTAGAAATTTCAAGATAAGTATCAGCAGCTGGACACAGGGGTAAACCAGAGGCACAGACCCCATGTAAATACTGAAGTTTCGAAAGCACAGACTTATGTCCAACAGCTCTGAGCACAGTACCCAGCAGGAAGGGAGGAGGAGTTGTGTTCTGGCTTTGGCAGAGTCAACCTTCTGAGAAACCCGTGGACATGTCTGTACATGCCTGAAGTTGTCTGACAAAGCCAAGCAGCAATTTCAGGGTCTGCCAGATTCAGACACAAGCGGCCTGCTTGTTGGGAACCAAAATGGAACAGCCAGAGGAAGTGAAGGATTAGAAAGGAGAAACTAAAGATTACAGGCTGAAATCCGGTCACAGAGCAGAGGTTGTAGGGTGAATGACCACAATACAACGATGACAATAAACTAAGTTTACTCTATTGCCATCTAGTGAGTGGCTGTCGCTGACAAGGTCCTATATTAGGCTTTTTATGGCCATTCATGTAGCTAATTCTTCCAGCAACCCTGAAGTGTGGATGGATATTGCCACATTTTCTAAATTAAAAAAATAAATAAATAAAAGGAGAGGAAAGAAACTGAGATTGAATGGTAAAGCATCTGTCTCGAAGTCAGGAACCAGCGAGTTAAGAGAAAACAGGTTTGTAAGACGTGCTTGTGAGATCCAATAATTACCATTTATACTATTTTACAAATTTGAAATGAGTTATATAATCCGCACGTAGTAGAATGTACAAAAGAGAAAAGTGTTAAAATGTTTGCTTCTAAGACAATAGCAGTTCATATACGAGTTATAAGTTTTAGCTAGTGAATTTTATTTTTGCCTGTTTATTCTTCCCCTTCCCGACAGAAGTGGAACTATATTTAAGAAGATAGTAAAAAAAAAAAAAAAAAAGAGAGAGAAACTCTCTTTTTAAGGTCTTAATTAATGGGTAAGATTGATCTCTTGGCACAGTACGAGCTGAGAGGAAAGTTTGCTGACATGATCTGGCCAGGATGTACCAAGAGGAAGATGGGCTGAATGAGTCTGAACAATACTGGCTGTGAAAGCAGCCTCATCATTTCAGCTAAGAGTAGATACATTAGTGAGTAAAATCAGAATACTGGGTACAGCCAGGTTAACTCACGTGGCAGCTACGCTTCAAAGCTTCTTGTGTTATTTAAGTTGCTAGTAACAGAATCCAACTTAACAGCATTGAAGCTTAAAGTCCATTCAACCTTTGCTATAGGTTCTAGTCAGGACAATTGGTGAGGATAAAAAAATAAAAGGCATCCAGATCGGAAAGAACAGCACAAATCTCTTCTTGTAGTTGGTAATTATTTATATAGTAAATTCTATGGAATCCACACGCACAAAATAAACTACTAGAACTAATATGTGAGTTGGACAAGGTTATGGAATACAAGATCAATATGCAGAAATCTACAGTAATTCTGAACAATTAGAAGAGAAAATTAAGAAAAAAATTCCATGTATGATAGCATTAAGAAATAAAATGTCTAGGAACACTTTTTAAAATAAGTATAAGACTTGCAAACTAAAACTATAAAATATTGTAAAATGTGAAAGAAATTTAAGCATACCTAAATACATTTTTTAAATTTCAAAATATTAAGTGTATAGAAATGTTTTGTTTACATGGATTGCTTTTATAATTGGGTTATAGTGTGCCCATCACCCAACTCATGTTCACTGTAATTAATTTTATTTCCCTCTCTGCACATGTGTTCTAATTTTCCTCAGCTAGTTCTAATTTATTGAAAAGTACATATGACAGTTACCTGGATGGAGTTGAAGTGACTTTTCCTTAGTAAAGTATCACAATAATGGACAAACAAGTATCCAATGTAGTCAATATTAATATGAACCAAATAGATAAATCCCACATGAGAGAAAAACACAATTAAATTCAATTGGAGGGAGTGGGGAGGAGCAAACGAGAGAAGAAAGGAAGGAGGGGAATTGGCAAGTTCACAACTACTAATGGGCACAAAGTTAGGGTATACAGCACACTCCCTGGGTGAAGGGCTCAACTACAACTTGAACTTTACCTTAGAAACATAAACAATATACCCTAATCATTTGTACTTTCATATTAATCTGAAATTTAAAAAAAAAGTATGGGTGGTATTTGTTTATCCATTCTTCAGACATTTCACCTGGTCATAAGCTCCATCCAAATTGCTGCAAAAGCATTAATTCACTGGTTTTTGTGGCTAAGTAGTACTCCATTGTACACATATACCACATTTTGTTAATTCTGTCATGAATTGATGGGCATTTGGGTTGCTTCCATAACTTTACAATTGGGAATTGTGCTGAATAAATATTCAGACACAGGTGTGTTTCTGATAAAATAAGTACTTTTCCTTTGGTAGATGCCAAATAGTGGGATTGCTGTATCAAATGTTAGGTCTGCTTTTAGTTCTTTGAGAAATTTCTGTACTGTTTTCCATAACAGTTGTACTAATTTGCACTTCCACCAACAGTGTATAAGTATTCTTTTGTCTCTGTATCCATGCCAGTATCTATTGTTTTTGGACTTTTTAATAAAAGCCATTTTAATAGGGGTAAGATGCTATCTCATTGTGGTTTTAATTTGCATTTCCCTGATGATTAGTGATGTTGAGCTGTGTTTTCATGTGTTTGTTGGCCATTTGTCTATACACCTTAAAAAAGCTTTTGTTCTTGTCTTGTACCCACCTTCAATGGTATACTTCTTTTAGATTGGAAAATTTAATATTAAGATGGCAATATTCCCCAAATTGAAAAGAAATTCAATGCACTAATTATCAAATCCTAGCTGTCTTGTGCATGTGTGTGTGTGTGTGTGTGTGTAAATTGACAAGATGATCTTGAAATTCACAGAGAAATTTCAGGGACAAAGAATAACGAAAACAATCTGGAAAAGAAACAAAGTTGAAGAACTCACACTTCTTGATTTCATAACTTTCAATAAAAATACAGTATTTAAGAAAATGTACTGGTATAAGATTAGGCTATACATTGATGGGGGTAAATGTATTGTATTGAGAAATACAATTTTATATGTATAGTAAATTGATTTTTGACAAGGTTGTACAGACAAATCAGTAGGAAAAGATAGTCTTTTCAACAAATGGTGCTGGAAAAACTGGTATCTACTTTGGAAAAAAATGAACTTGGCCCTTCCTTTGTACCATACTGAAAAGTTAATGTAAAAGAGGTCACATAGGCTCAACGCCTGTGGCTCAACAGACTGAGGCGCCAGCCATGTACCCCTGAGCTGGCGGGTTCGAATCCAGCCTTGGCCCGCCAAACAACAATGACGGCTACAACCAAAAAATGGCCAGGGGTTGTGGTGGGCACCTGTAGTCCCAGCTACTTCAGAGGTGGAGGCAAGAGACTCGCTTGAGCCCAGGAATTGAAGGTTGCTGTGAGCTGTGATGCTACAGTACTCTATCGAGGGTGACAGCTTGAGGCTCTGTCTCAAAAAAAGAAAAAAAAAAAAAGGTCACATACCTAAGTATCACAGATAAAAGTACAAAACTCTTATAAGTAAGCACAGTGGTAAATCTTCATGACTTGGGGTTAACAAATTTCTTAGATATGACACTAAAAACATAAGTAAAAACACAATGAATAAGTAAAGTGAATTTTATCAAGTTTAAAAACCTTGCTTCAAAGGTCATCATCAAGAAAGTGAAAACACAGAATTGGGGAACATATTTGAAAATCATATCTTTTATAAAGAATTTGAATGTGGAATATTTAAGAAACTACCACAATTCAACAATATAGAGGAATAACAATTAAATAATGGGCAAAATATTCAAATGGATACAGTAGAACCTCTGTAAATTGACCACCCAAGGGATTGTAACAAATTGGTCAACACATGGAGGTGGTCACCATAAGGAACTAGGCCTATTGTGCTGATATATACATGTGGTACATGACTAGTTTCTGAAAATTAGGTCAATTTAAGGAGGTGGTCAGTATAGAAATGTGGTCACCTATGGAGGTTCTACTGTATTTTTCTTTTAAAAAAAGACATAGAAATGGCCAATAAGCTCAAGAAAATATGCTTGGCTTATTTTCTTTTATTTCTTCTATTTTGTTTAACATCATCAACCATGGAGGAAAGTGCAAATTAACATTAGGAGTCACTCTTTCACTCCCACTAGGATGATTAGAATTTAAAAAGACAGGCAGAAAGAGGTTTGACAAGGATAGAAATAGTGGAAAAATGCTGGAAATGTTAAATGGTGCACCTACTTTTGAGATCAGTTTGGTAGTCCTTGAAAATGTTAGGCATAGAGTTACCATATGACCCAGCAAATCCATTTTTAGGTATATACCCAAGAAAAATGAAAATTTACTTCCATATAAAAACTTGTATGTGAATGTTCGTAACAGCATTCATAGTAGCCAGAAATTAGAAGTAATTCAATTGTCCAGCAATAGGTGAATGGTTAAACAAAATGTGATATATCTAAACAATGGAATATTATTCAGCCACAGAAAATAATGATGTGCTGATCCATGAGTACACCTTTAACACATTACATAAAGTGAAAGAAGTGAGTCACAAAGACCACATTTCATTTTGAATGACTTCACTTACATAAAATGTCCTGAATAGTCAAATCCATTGAGACAGAAAAGAGATTAGTGGTTACCAGGGCCTGGCTGGGTGGAAGAGGAGAATTGCGAGTGACTGCTACAGAGCGTAGTTTCTTTGACGTGATATAAATGTTCTGGAATTAGATAGTGGCTAGCATTGTACAATTCTGTGAATATACTATGAACTATTAAACTGCACACTTCAAAAAGGTGAATTTTTATGGCATGTGGAGTCTATCTCAATAGAGTCGTTTGACAGCAGTCACTATTAGATAGAAATGAGAAAAAATTATTGGATTTAGAAACAACCTGGTCTTTGATATAACTTGGCTAAAGATATTGGAGAGGTGGGGCAACACAAATTTGATTCATTCAACAAGTATTTGTGAATTGCATATTATACAATGACATGTGCCACTGGAATAAAGAATACACTGGGGGAAGAAAGCCAGATAGTAATGGGTTGATTTGAAAACGGGATGAAAAATGAGAGCCTGTGGGTAGAGACACCATTATAGAATTTGGTCTGCAAAGGGCAGAAAACAAAAATGGCAATAAGCAGAAGAGGATATCTATTTAGTTTGGTTTATTGTTTGTTCATCCGGGGGAAACTTCAGTTCTCCCAGAACTGAACTTCTGAACATGGGTAAACTAAGTATCTGTGTAGTAATGATGGGAAGAGTTCATGAGAGAAAGAGACATGGGTCCAGAATGCACAATTGGTATATAAGAGCACAATTGGTATACAGAATCTGCTTCACCGTGCAGAAAAGGTGGATGGAAATGAAGCTTACGTTGAAGACCTGTGAGAGAATAGTGTGGAAGTTTTCTGACGTGGATTTTATGAAAAAAGAGGGTTGCTTTATTTGTAGAAAGCCAAGAAAGAATTGGGAGAGCTTCCAGACTCAACTAGAGGCAGTGAATTGGCTGCAAAGGAGGAAGCTTGAGGGAAGGGTGTAGGGCAAACATAAACAATTGCTGTCACTGTTGAGTGTTCAAATGTGGCTTGAAATCATCAATTTTTTGTTGCCCTGATCCACAAGGTCGGGCAATTTTCTTACTCCTGCATGTTTGTAGGGTTCAGACTGTAACACTAATAAAGCAGATCAGGTGAACAGTTGGTGAATAATCTCAGTAAAGGAAATGAAAGTGCTGTATTGGTAAAGGAGTCCTTTAATGTGGATACTCAGTGTCTAAGCTGTGGGAAAGAAGTCATGTCTGGGCAGGACTGATAGGGAGAAATTTGAAGAGTCAAAGAATTGGAGGTGTTTCTTCCTTCCTTACTCTGTATTCTATGCCTTCCTTCCTACCATCGTCCTCTTTCAATTCCTTCTCATTCTTAAGAATGAGATGCTTGCTGAAAATTGCTTTTTCTGTCCAGTCAGTTATGTTCTTGGTGGGGGAGTTCATCAGTTCTTGAAGAACTGTTGACTGGATGGTACTTGTGTTAGGGTGGGCTAGTTTGGGATACTACACAGTTACTTCATGGATCAACTTTCATAGGCATGTCTTTATTTGCTCTTCACAGCATCTTTACCTCATAAGGGAAGCAGAGAGACAGAATCCACTTCACCATGCCGGGAAATAACTGAATGAATTTTCAGCAGATTTAGGGACCATCCTAAGGAGGAAGGGTTGAAATGCATGTTGACAAAAATTTTAATTTATATATGAGAACACATTTTATTCAGTGAAGTATGTCCTACTGATTTAGAAGAATGATATTAAACATAGAAAACAATTTAAAAATTATAACCCAGCACACATTGTAGTAGTTATCACTCTAACAATGTAGTTCTTCTTTGGTTACCTAGGCTGTCTTTTCGATAAATTCATTCACTGCCCTCCTACCTTCCTCATTTCTTTAAATTAAAAAATGAATGTATGATCCAGGCACCATCTTAAGTGTGATATGAGAAACAGTCACAACTTCCAAGGGATTTAAAATCCAACTGAGAATATAACACTTATTTGTATATATGCATGTTTGAGTATATAACATATGTTATTTTGGAATGAGTTCATTATTTGTATTAACTTTTTACTTAACTTTCATGTGATGACATCGTTTTCCTAGAAAATTTATTCAAACACCTGTTCACTGTAGTAATTTAAAAATCAACCAAGTTTTCCTTACCATCAGTACATTCACTCAATTTTTAAATAAATATTTCTACTACTTTCTGAAAATTTGTTGGCATGAATTGTTATCATTTAGGTATCTCCAAAGTTACTATACAAGCTTAACAAATTCTTATGAATTTTAATGGAATGTTAAATCCAAACAAGTACTAAACATTAGCACAGATGCATATCTGTATCAGCCTCTATATAAAAAATATTAAATTGTAAAGCCAAAACAGAAAAAAAAAAAACTTGCACTATTTAATAGTGACTTTGTGGCTTCAGTCAAGTTATGAAACTCCAAGATTGACATCGGTTTTCTCATTATTAAATGGGGGTAATTATTTCTGCTCTCCTTACCTTATAGGGGTGTTCTGATTTATAGGTAAAACCAGGAAAGACTCAAAGAATATGTTGAACACACATGTCCATGTGTTCACTCACACACAAAGCCTTTCTTTTGAAAATACATCATAATCAAAGTATCATAATATCTTCACCTCTGATATATTCTGATATGGGTGGATATGAGGAACCAGGATCTTCCATGTGTTCACAAATGACACAATTTACTTTTTAAAAGATTAATTTATTCCACTGTGTATATATACCACATTTTGTCTCTCCATTCATTTATTTATGGATATTTATGTCAATCCCTTGTCTTGTACATTGTGAATAATGTTGCAACGAACATGAAAGCGCAGATATATTCATGAATTCAACATATTGACTTCATTTCTTCCTCATGTATACCCAGAAGAGGATTGCAGGATCATACTATAATAGTTTGGGTTTTAATTTTCTGAAAAACTACCAGAGTATCATATTTTCCATAATGGCTATATGAGCTTACATTCCCATTAACAGTGTGCAAGGGATTCCTTTTTCTTTCATCCGTGCCAATATTTATCCTTAATATATATATATATTTTTTTGTAGAGACAGAGTCTCACTTTATCACCCTGGGTAGAGTGCCGTGACATCACACTGCTCACAGCAACCTCCAGCTCTTGGGCTTAAGCGATTCTCTTGCCTCAGCCTCCTGAGTAGCTGGGACTACAGGCGCCCGCCACAGCGCCCGGCTATTTTTTTGTTTTGCAGTTCGGCCGAGGCCGGGCTTGAACCTGCCACCTTCGGTACATGGGGCCGGAGCCCTACTCGCTGAGCCACAGGAGCTGCCCCCTTTTCCTTTTCTTATGTCCATCCTCATCACCTCTTTTCAGTTCCCTCTCCTAAACCAACGACAAACGCAAATGGCAGCATTATTTTAGTCTCTGTGTTTCTGTACTAGAGTGATGAGTTTTCCATATCTCGATTTTAAAGCGTTGACTAGGAAACAATTTCCCATTGGATAATATTCAGGTTTTTAAGAGCTGCTTTTAAAGAAGCCTTTATTTCTCACCAAGCACCTTGGATGCCAAGCATACCTGAACAGTCTCCATTCTTCAGATTTCCTCCTAGGTGTTTACTTATTAGTTAGACGGAACATTCTCAACCTGGATTTGTCACAGTTCTTTGGAAACCTGGGTGCCACTTTCTCTGCCTTCTCACTCATGTCTCCACCATTTAGCACAAGTTAGCCTCGTGCACAGAAAGGGCACAGACCTGTTTATGGTGTTGTTTAAACTTATTAAAAATTCAGTTACTCATTACTTGTGCAGCATGCTTTCTGTTAGCTGATGGGCCACCATACAGACAAATTCTTCAGCTCCAATTGCAAGGCTAAGATGGAAAAACAGGAGGTAAAAAAGAATATGCGGGAAGAACTCACAAGCGTCACACTGAGAAGGAATGAGGATCCCTGTGATCATTCTTTCTCAGGGTTAAAGAAATGTCAGAGGTGGGGCAGAAGCAACTGCAAATAGTTTGCTTCCCTATTAATCCTTCAGGGGAGGAAAACCTGTTCTAAGTACAAGAAGTAACAGCTGCAGTTCCACCAGCGCATTCCACACCAGTCATAAGGAAATTGATGAGAATTCAAATACTCTGTCTAACAGAGGAGGAGATAACAGTGGGAAGAAGCTTCCCAAGAAAAACACCAGGAAAAGGGATTTGGAGACTTTTCTTCCTTAGAAAAGTGAAGAATTAAGCCACAGGTATCTAAGTAGCTAGTTCACCTAGTGGACTAGAGGTTAAAGAAGATGATGGTAGATGTCCATGGATGTTTACACAAAGGGACATGGCACCAGTATTAAATAACTAGGAAATTAAAGATAATATTAAGGGCGGCACCTGTGGCTCAGTGAGTAGGGCGCTAGCCCCTTATACCAGGAGTGGTGTGTTCGAACCCGGCCCCGGCCAAACTGCAAACAAAATATAGCAGGTGTTGTGGTGGGCTCCTGTAGTCCCAGCTACTCGAGAGGCTGAGGCAAGAGAATCGCCTAAGCCCAAGAGCTGGAGGTTGCTGTGAGCTGAGATGCCATAGCACTCTACTGGTCACGACAAGGTAAAACTCTGCCTCTAAAAAATAATAATAATAATAATAGTTGATACTGTACCATATATTTAAAAATAGCTAGAAAAGAGGTCTTAAAATATTCCCAGCACATAGAAATGATCAATATTGGAAGAGATGTAGCCTGACTAGATCGTTACACATTCTATGCATGTAACAAAATTTTGCATGTATCCATAAATATGCACAAACTATTATGCATCAAAAAATAGTAATATCGAAGCAATACCCTGAACCCCATAAATGCATCAATGTATAAAGTTATGATTTAATAAAAAACAATTTTAAAAAATAGTAATTTTCTCTATCTAGGCCTCACCCAAGTTCAAACTGGTTTACAACACTTGAGTGAGATCATTTATTTACCCTAAGATAAAAGCCTTGTATGGTCAACTCCCTTAGGAGGTTAGTAATTAAGCTCCTTTAGAAGACAGATACCAGCCATTTGAGAAGAAAGGCATTCCTGGCAGAGCAATGGTGCAAATTCTTGGAGCACCTGATCTTCATGAGGGTTAAATAGTCCACATTTTTAGAAAAGGACTATATTTTGCAACACCTGCCTGCATTGAAATCAGCTGGGGTGGTTGTCAAACATTCAGATTTAGGAATTCAGAGATTGCGATTTCCAGACCTCAACTCTTTTCTATTATATCCAGGTTTATTTATAGACTGATGAATAACTCTACGTTGAAAAACTAGAAAGTCTTTTAAAAAGAAAAAAACTCTTGCTCTCCTAGGCTTTACCCCAATTCACTGGTTTGCAACACTTTTGTAGGAGCCAAGGTAACAGCTCCTGGGGGGCAAATGTGTTTCCCTGCCATCCCTGGTGATTAATACACATTGACATTTGAGAAACGTCTGGAGAGGAAACCTCTCTCGTGAGCCAAAGCTACCTGTCCTGGGGTTTCTTGTTCCGGAAACATCTTCCCTTGACGTCCTGCCTGAGGAACTGCAGACAGGAAGTCCCTCCCTGCTCTTGCACAGAACCGTTCCACTGGACTTTGCACTCCTAACAGCTGCTGACGTTTGTCACATTACGCTATTTAGTTTTCTCTCTCAGCAGATTTATGTACTTTTTTTTTTTTTAAACAGTTTTTTTGACTGGGGCTGGGTTTGAACCTGCCACCTCCAGCATATGGGGCTGGCGTCCTACTCCTTTGAGCCACAGGTGCCCCCCGTTTTTTTTTTTTAATTCAGTGGTAAAGCCAGTACAGCAAAATGATAATTATAGCATCTAGATGTTAAACTCATTGGTGTTCACGGTACAGTTTTTAAACTTTCTGTATGTTTGAACATTGCAAACGTATGAAGGAGAGAGAGTAAAAAGTAAACTCCCCTCTTTTCACTTACTTTAAATCTATTCTGAAAAGATAATCACTACTAACAATTTCTACCATATCCTTCCAGAAGGGGTCTGTGCATACAACAAGCATATATATTTTTTTCTTCCTGATAACATATATTCTATTACATTAAGTGCAGAATCTCTAAAAACAAGCCTGAAACTTGTTTTCTTTTCTTAAGTTATCAACACAACAGGAAATCTTTTCAAATCACTATTCAAAGACCAGTCTCATGTTTTCATTGCTGTATGAAATTTCATTTTATGTCTATGCCCTTGGCCGTCTGTATCCACAAGTTCCACCTGTCTGTGGAGCCAACCAACCTCAGAACAAAAATATTTGGGGAAACATGTGAATGGTTACACCTGTACTGAACATGAATGGACTTTTTCTTCCTTGTCATTATTCCCTGAACAATACAGGTAACAACTATTTACCTAACATTTACATCGTATGAGTATTATAAGTAATCTGCAAGTATACAGGAAAACAAGTATATGTTACATACAAGCACTACATCTTTTATGTAAAGTACACATCCTTGGATTTTGGTATTCCCAGGGGGTCCAGGAACCATGGATACCAAGAGAGGACTGTGCATAATTAAATTAGTGACACTTTAAGAAACATACAGCAGGCTCTTTCTAGTTTGATTGTTTTATTGACATATGAGGTCAGATAATTAGGTTTATGATGTCATCCTAGAAAAAGTGCTACCTGCCTCATTGCTGAATATCACTCCGGTCACTTTGAAGTACTCCCCTTGGGGAGTTATATGTTGATGCCAGTACCTAGTCCACCCTACAGAGCAATTTGGGACTCTTTTTCTGGAATGGCCATCAGAGCTGTCATCGTAGGAGGTCTGACAATTAAATTCAGGAACTCATCCCAGAAAGAGCAGACGAGGCACTGGTTTCCCAACCCCGTATATATTATATGCACAAATGTTACAATGGACATTCCTATACTACTACCTTTTTCTACTTGGAAAACAATAAAAAAAACAACAAAAATAACACAAATTTTATAATAATGTGGTATAACAACTACATAGCATTTACATTGCATCAGGCATTATAATTAACCTAGGGATTATTTGAAGTATACAAGTCGATGTGTATCGGTTATACGCAAATACTAAGTAATTTTACAAAAGAAACTTGAGCAACTGAGGATTTTGGTATCCATGAGCATCCTGAAACCAATTCCCTATAAACACCAAGGGAGCTTTAGATGAGTTTATATTATAATTTCTTAATAATTATGAAGGAATTAAACGTTCACTCTGGTTCTATGCTCCACTGCTACATGGCCTTCTCATGACCAGATACACAAAACCATCTCTAGGGTTCCAGACACCTGCTGAAGGCGTCACGCGTCCCTCTCCACCAAAGCTCTCAAATGTGCATTTTCTCTTTGTGAGGTGAGTTCACTGGAGAATAGTGCTGCAATCCTCTATGCAAAGGATAAAAATGTAGTTGGAACCACAATTAACAAATTGATTTAGAAATGATTCTGAAGTCATAGGAAGAGAATTTAAGAGTATAAGACAGAGAAACAGCCTATGTCTACTTTTGGTGCTGCTTTACATAAAGCTTGTGAATATTTGAAATAAAATCTGTCACCAACCAAATAGGACTTTTACCCAGATTGCTTCTGTTTAATAACTGTTTACCCCATAACATGTTTGGGAGAAATAAAGTGTTTTGTTATTTTTATGCTGGATCTTGTATTTTATTCAGCTACATGCTACCTGCTTCCTAGCAAACCACTAGGACAATTCAGAAACTAATTCTATTACCATTTCCCAAGGTATGGGAAAAACTCATCTACTTGCCATGTGTTAGAAGTGAATGATCATCCCAGAGTTATTTAAGACCTTTCTTGATTATTTCAATAAAATGGTATTGTTTCTAACTTAAAAAACAACAGAATTACATGAATCAAGAGCCAAGGGACTTTTCAACAGTAAATCACACTAATTATTTTAGATATACTTCCTACAGTGCCTCTTAGAAAGGTACAGGTGAAACTTACTAAATGCAGAATACTAATACTAATACTTCATATAGAGATTAAGAAAATGTCATGAAGGCTATGTTAAACAGCTCAATGAAAATATTTCAGATTGTATATGAAGTCAGCACATTGTGCCCCATGTTTGCACTAATGTACTCAGCTATGATTTAATAAAAATTAAAACAAATATATGCTTTTCATTTTCAAAGAAAATTTAGTTTTAGTAATTTTAGTAAGAAATGTGCAATCAGATGGATGTTGCACATTTCTTACTAAATTTCTTTCTAGAAATTAATTTTTATTGCTATTATAAGCACGATCATTTATTCCTTTATGTCTTCCAATTTGTTATTGTGTGTAATTATAAAAGCTATCGATTATTGTTTTAAAAAAATAAAAATAAAAATAAAAACATATAAAAATCAAGTAGATGGGAGCAGAGAGGAAGGGATGGGTAAACTCACCCCCAGTGGGTATAATCCACACTGTCTGGGTGATGGGCATGCTTATAACTTCAACTCAAATGGTGCAAAAGCAATTATGTAAGCAAATCATTGGTACTCCTGTAATATTCTAAAATAAAATTAAGAAACAAATTTAAAATTATATGTACTACTAAAAAATTCCTTCCAATAATCATTTTACCACATCTACTTTAATAGGTGATCATGTACTTTCTTTTTTTTTTTTTTTTTGAGGCAGTCTCACTCAGTTGCCCTGAGGTTGAGTGCCTTGGTGTCACAGCTCACAGCAACCTCAAAGTCTTGGGCTCAAATGATTCTCTTGCCTCAGCCTCCCAAGTAGCTGGGACTATAGGCGCCTGCCACAATACCAGGCTCTTTTTAGGGACAGGGCCTCACTCTTACTCAGGCTGATCTTGAACCTGTGAGCTCAAGGAATCCACCTGCCTTGGCCTCCGAGAGTGCTCGGGTTACAGGCGTGAGCCACTACACCTGGCCCAATCAGGTATTTTATTCTCCAAGCCAGAACACTAATGAGAGGGAAAGACGGAACTATTGTTAATTACAGGATAGGAGAAATAAAATGCTCTAAATGAGAAATAGAAATGCAATCACATGCCTTATAATGACGTTTCAGTCAACAACAGACTACATATACTACAGTGGTCCCATAAAATTTCGATATCGTATTTTTACTGTACTTTTTCTATGCATAGATGCAAAAATACTTAACACTGTGTTACAACTGCCTACAATATTCAACACCGTATTATGCTATACAGGTTTGCAGCCATCAGATTTGTGTAATGTTGACCTAAAGAAAGCACCTGGGGCCAAGTTAATATAATCTATGTGGGCCAAGGTTGAGGACTGCAGCCCAGGGCACGTTTCCTACTTGCCTTGGGGAGTGCTCCCTTCCACCTGTTTTAACAAGCAGGTTTTCAAAGGCAAAGGTCATAAGGTATGGGCTGGGACACTGTTGTCTGACAGGAACTCTCACTGCTTTCCAGAAATATCACTGGTTAGTTACTGGCTAAACCTAGTTGAACTGTAAGGTATGAGTTATGATGTCTGCACATGGCATTTCATAGCTACATGGCATCAGTTAGTCTGGAACCCACACAGCAATATACACATTTCACTGTGTAGTCACTAAGCACATTCAAAATCTGTCTAATATGTCACAGAAGAAGGATTTGGTGGGGAATGTTTCTGTTAACTCACACCACAGTGATCCACCACCTTCTCATAAGGCTACTTTGAGAGTTAGGGTGAGGGTGATGATATTATTTCTTATGAAATAATGTCTTTAATTACATCTGTAAATTACTAATATAAAAACCCTAACTTGAGCCTGTTCCTGCACTAAGTTAGAATCACATTTTCTCTTTGTCAATTCAACTTTATTTTCAACAAAAAGTCAAGCAGGTGCCTGTAGTCCCAGCTACTCGAGAGGCTGAGGCAAGAGAATTGCCTAAACCTAAGAGCTGGAGGTTGCTAGGAGCTGTGACACCATGGCACTCTACTGAGGGTGACCAAGTGAGACTCTGTCTCAAAAAAAACAGTCAAGCAGGAACCCTTGCTGCTAAATGTCCCATTAGCATTCTCTGACCTTCTCCACAGTTGCGCTGCAACTGTGGACCCGCTGTGGCCATTGAGAGGCACAAAAGAAATCAAAAAACCACTTGACGTTCTGGAGTGGTCCAAAATGCCAAGGAGCAGTCAGAGCATAAAAGAAAGGACAAAAATGAAGTAAAGAAGGTCCTGCCAAGCTGTGAGAGACAAGGAGAAAATGGTCCTGGAGATCTAGGGCCACAAAATCATCTTTATCTAAAATCAGGGACACTTGTGAGAAATCTGGGGACATAAAGAGAAATTTACAAATCGCCCCTTCCCAAATCAGATTATAATTCTTTTAAAAGGAAACTCAAATCTTCAAAGAAATAACCCATGTAAAATTCAGGGGACGATTTCAACCTCAATAGCTATTGAACCCAGATATCACTGTTCTTAAATAATTGTGATGGGATAAAGTGGAAGAAATTTGGAAGGAAACATTATATCCCTTAATTTAGAGAGACAGAGATTTGGAAGTGAGTAGCTAAAGGAAAAAATGAGAAATATCCACCTGGTGCCACTCTACTCTCCCTGTTATTTTCTCTCTGTATGAAAACAATGTTCCGGCCTGGAGTGAGGAGCTGGGAGAGTAGCCACAGCCCATCATGGTTTTTTCTCTGACCAACAGGTGTTGGGAACAAAGAAGGTGGGGGGCAGACACCAGAATTTAGCTGACCCACTTCCTTTTCCAACCTATGCCTGCCTCTGTGTCTGTAAAAGACTTAATTTCTCTGACTCCCGTCAGCCAGCAGTGGCCATGAGACACATTCCTAGCCAAAGAAGTATAAGCAGAAGTCTCTAGTGCTACCTTTTTTCCTTCCTCTTTCTCTCACTCAGAGCACACTCAGAGTTGGAGGTACAGCAGAATCCTGAAAATGGGAGGGCAGGAGGGTAGAAGGAAGTTGGATGTGATGGTACACATCCTGGGGTACTGCACCACTTCTGGGCTGACCACCCCTAGATGTCTCCGTATCTGCTTGAACTACAGCAGAGGCATTCCTGATGGCTTCATTTGAACATAATTCTAACACTATAACATATCTCCTAGGACTCAAGACATTGTTCAGTTGAATGTCGACACTAGGAGAGCAGTGATAAAAAAAAGAAGCAGGAAAAGCCAGTAGAAGACTCTTGCAAAACAGAGTTAGATGTGGGCAGATACAAGATGAGGCAGTAACAGTGGGGGTGGAGTGAAGGGGACAGACTTGAGATATTTGGAAAAACTGGGCCTAACTTTCAGCTCCCCTGACTAAACGCCTCTGAAATAGAAAAAGGAACATAAAAATGGGAGAAAACCCATAGCCATGCTAAAAATTGAGAAGGGATTCTTTGTACGAGTTGGGAATGACCTTGATGAAACCAGAAGAAAAGATAAATGCCTAGAGCCAACATTTATGAGTCTCTAGTGAGAAAAACGAAAGTGGACAACATCCTGGCAGATCCCTACTAAAGCTCACAAAGGTGAAGGCTAGCACTAGGATGGTGTAACAGTAAATAAAAGGGACATACTCCTGAGAACTGTATTTGGGGGAGTGTCACAGACTTAATGTTTATGTGTCCCCAAAATTCATATTGAAACCTGGTTTCCAGTGTCATGGTGTTTGAAGGTGAGGCCTTTGGTCTTAAGGGTAGAGCCCTTGTGAATAGGGTTAGTGCCGTACAAAAGGGGCCCCTGAGAGACCCCTGGCCCCTTCCACTATGTGAGGACCAGAAAGAACCAGGGAGCAGACCCACATCAGACACTGAACCTGCCCAAACTTTGATCTTGGATTTCCCATATCCCAACCATAAAAAATAAATTTCTGTTGTTTATAAGCAACCCAACCTATGGTATTTTCTTACAGCAGCCCAGACTGACTAAGATAGTCAGTAACATTCAAAGTCAACTATTCAGGGAGCTTCCAAGCAGTGTGCTGTTTTTCTGGAAAGCAGAAGCAGATTCCTCTGAAACAACAGTGCAGAAGCAAAGCTTTCAAGGCACTGGGCAACAGAGTAAGAATAGAGGACAAAGTCATAGCATACAGGCAGCTATACGCAAAGAGCTGGTGTGAGCCCTAAAGCTTCAGAGAAATAGGAAGACAAATAAATTGTTCTTAAAAACAAAACAAAACACTAAATTCTTGCTCATGTAATAGCCCAGAATCATGTTACTTCTTTACTCACCTGACTCTGCTGGTAAAGCAAATATATACCAGTCAGTCCTCAGGCTTAAAATAGGAAGGAAGGAAGGAAGGAAGGAAGGAAGGAAGGAAGGAAGGAAGGAAGGAAGGGAGGGAGGGAGGGAGGGAGTGAGTGAGTGAGTGAGTGAGTGAGTGAGTGAGTGAGTGAGAGAGGAAGGGAGGGAGGGAGAAAGAAGGGGGAAAGAAGGAAGGAAAAAGGAAAGAAAAGAAAGAAATGAAAATTTTAATTGCAATTAAATTATCCCTGGGAGAAAATCTAGGGATAATTCATCCTTTTCATCTGATTTCATCAAGGTCATAAAACAGCCACCCTGTTTACGGTTAAATAAACAGGTAAACTCCAAAGATAAAAAGACATCTCCTTGTATAGGAAGCTATAGATAGAAAGAAAAAAGGGAGGGCTTATGAAAATATTCTAGAGAGTACGTATATGTACTGAAAAAGATTTGGTACAGGAAGACAAGTTTCAGGTGAATTTCTTGTGTTTTCCACAAATTTGAGAAAACATAGACTCATTAAAATTACAGACTCAAAGGCAAAGGATGAGAAGTAGGCTGAAATGTAAAAATAAATCTGAATTTGATAGAGAAATAATATAATAGGAGGCAACATTTCATTGGAAATAGTTAAGACTAGAATATACAATGTAGGATCTATCAGTGGTATGGAGAACAAGTTTTGGAAGCTTTCTCAGATAAATCGACCCATTGAAATGTCAAGAAAATATGGTGAATACAGATGACTGGTCTTAGTTATTCAACATATGGAGAAAAGAACAAATAGAATAAACTCAGTATTCAGAGACATAATAGAAAAAACTTTTCTGATTCTGATTTTATAGATTCAGGCAAACCTACTGAGGAAACAGTTCAACTTACCCATAATCTGCAAAACATTTTTAAATTTTATGGTTAGGAGAAGAATCCTACAAATATACCAAAGGGAGAAAAGTGGATTTATTACTACTTTCTATGGTTTAAATGTTTGTATCCCTCCCAAAATTCACATGTTGAATTCAAACCCTCAAGATGATGGTTTTAGGAGGTGCCTTAGGTCATAAGGATAGAGACTTCATGATTGGGATTAGTGACCTCATAATAGAAATTCCAGAAAGCTAGCTCTTCCCTTCCACCATGTGGGACACAGCAAGAATGCTCCATCTATGAACCAGAAAATGGGTCTCCTCCAGACAATGTATCTTCCAGAACTTTGATCTTGGACTTCCCAGCCTCTAGAACTGTTTATATAAATAAATTTCTGTTGTTTATAAACCACCTCCCCAAGCTGTAATATTCTGTTATAACAACCCAAGCAGACTAAGACATTGCTGGTGAAAAATCCCTCTACTGCAAGTAAAAGAAACCCAAATTAGCTTAAATTTAAAAAAGAAATATTTTGATGCATGCAATCTAGTTAGTCCAGGATGAATTTGGTTTCTGAATCAACTGAATCTAAGCTCCCAATGGTGTTCTATTTTTCAATTCCGTATGCCTCTGCTTACATTCATATTCATATTTTATTCTCTCCCCACCCCACCCCTGAATTCTGTCTCATCTATCTCAATACAGCTGCCAGTAACCCCAGACTCACATTCCTTCACGTACCAAACCTAACAGTAACAATTATTTTTCCCAACTCCTAAATTGATCCAGGGGAGATTCTATGGGCTCTGAATTCTACGCTTTCCTCCCTGGAGAAGCAGTTAGTGCCCCCCAGTAACTGCGGGTCTCTAACTGACCAGTCTGCATCATCCCCACCCTTGTGAGAGTAGGGAGTGGGGTGAGAGCCTCCATGTCATCATTACTGATGGGCTCAACAGGAGCATGTGGATTTTCCCAAAGGAACCAGAAGAACTAGGTGGGAAAAAAACTATCCTCTACAGTTCACTAGAGCACAAAGGAGGAAAACTCAGTTTGGCTCCCGATATTCCTCTGCAATCGTAAGTACTGAGCAGCAATTTTTCTTTTTTTTTGTAGTTTTTTTTTTTGGAGGGGACAAAACAATTAAAAGAAATCTATGTACAGACAACATAATATATGTGAAAGTCACAAAAGCACTCTCAGGTATGCAAAGAGCCCACACTGACATCTCAAATGACTCAAAGAAGAACTTCAAACAAATAAGAGATGATAAAAAAAAAAAAGGATAGCTAATGACAACAAATGTGAGCTTAAATCCAACCAAATCTAAAGAAAGCCTCATTTTTCGCACTAGTACATTTTGACTTTTGAGAAAGAAGATTCAGAACGAGACCAAAGAATAAGCATAAAACAAGTGAGACAGAAAGCAAAGTGATCAGCAGATTATGGCAAATGGTGAGCTGTTAGAATAGAATATGGAAGAGATGGGAACATTTGGTGTGATGATGAGGATAAAGTGTAGTGCAGAAAGTATGTGAGAGTCATTCAAGTTTAAAATGTCAAAGAATTGAGAGGATAGGGTCTCGAGATACTGTCACAAGGACATGGGCTTTACTCAGATGATGCAAGGAGTCTACAGGGCAGAAATCGGGGCTAAGTACCAAAGCAGGCCTTGAATATGGCCGTGAGTCCAGCAGGCATGGATAACACCAGTGATCTGGACTTTGAATAGGATGAATGTCACAAGAGGAAAGTATGAAGAGGAATGGGTTGTAAGTGCAAGGGGATCGGGGAGTATGTTGATCTGTGTTGTACCTGACACTTGTGTGAATGAACACCCTCCCCTTGAAAAGGCTCTAGGGGAAGAGTGGGTCCTCCAGTGAGAGCAGGATCGTTCAGAGACGAGATTAAAGAGTTTGTTTACCAGAAAATGAATGTTCCAAAGGGTACACAAGAAAGGTTTGGGAAGAGGAAGACTGTATGGATTTAGGTCAAGAAGACAACAATACAGGAATGCGAGCAAGTATGGGAATGATTAGGTGACAGGATGAGCTTGCATTCTGCGGGGTGGCCGGGGTTGGAAAGGATGGAATGCCTGGCAGGATTAGAACTCTGCAGTCAGTGTGTTTCTGGGCAGGCTGACAATAAACAGCTTGCTGAAGTCAGCAGCTTTGTCGCCCATTCCTACCTCCAGCTGTTACCTGCAGTAAAAGATTATTAGCCTAGGACAGAGCTTGCCCTTCGCACCAGCAGTAGCAACACAGAGCTCTCTTGTTTTCATGTCCTAATCCAGAGGTCATTACTCGGTCTTAGAACATGAGCCAGTCCTGCGCTCCATCATTTTTTGGATGTTTTTCCTCATTCCTGCCAATCGTGTTTTTCATTTTTCAAGAGGAAGCCCTTTGAAAGGTTGTGTTGATTCCCTGTACTCTCCCACAGTGACCAGGCAAGCAACCACCAGGATCTGGCTCAAGCTTCACTAAACAGCCCCAGTTCTTTGAATGCTAAGAGTCGTGTGTGCCAGAAGTTTCACGTTCATGTACGAAGTCATTTTCATTCATGGAGTTCATTCAGAGTTGATATGGCTCATACAGTGTACCTTGTTTTGCAGCAAGGACTCTCGTGCTACATTCTATCTTATAAAGACAAAAACTATAAAATGTTCTATTAAAACAGCACAATTTCAAGATAGACAATATTCTTTACTGTTTGTACAGCCCTCTTAAAAGAAATCCAAGGGATTGTAAACACTCTACAGGTATCAAAAGTAGAAAAATCAAGTATGTCTATAGCTAAAAAGACAGAGTGTTTGACACAACACTTAAGTGTTGTCAAGGATGTAGACAAATTAGAACTCTTATCCGTTGCTGGTGGGAATGTAAAGTGATGCAGCCACTTTGGAAAGCAGTTTGGCAATTTCTCAACATGGACTTAATCCTGGAGTAACCCTATGACCCAGAAATTCCACTTCTGGGTACAATATACTCAAGAGAAACTTATACACAAATGTTGGTAGCAGCATTATTCATACTACTCAAAAAACAGAAATAATCCAAACATCCATCAATTGATGGAAAAGATAAATAAAACATGATAAATATATGTATATATTTTTCAGAGACAGAATCTCACTTTATCACACTCGGGAGAGTGCCAGGGTGTCACACAGCTCACAGCAACCTCCAACTCCTGGGCTTAGGTGATTCTCTTGCCTCAGCCTCCTGAGTAGCAGCCTCCCGGGTACAGGCACCCACCACAATGCCCGGCTATTTTTTGTTGTTGCAATTTGGCCAGGGCTGGGTTCGAACCCTCCTCCCTCAGTATATGGGGCTGGCGCCCTACCCACCAAGCCAAAGGCGCCACCCTAAAACATGATCTATTCATATAATACAATATTATTTGGTGGGAAAAAATATGCTTAAATACTGATACCTGCTATAAAATGAACTTTGAAAACAAAATGAAAAAAATCAGACACAGAAGACTTCTTATATGTGATTCCATTTATATCAAATGTCCATACTAGAAAAATCTATAAGCAAATTTCCAGAATAGGCAAATCATATATAGCACACTTTAAATGGGTAAATTTTATGATCTATTAATTATAGCTTGAAAATGCTTTTAAAGTTACTAAAATGAATTCTATTTTATATCATAGATCTAGCACACAGGGGGCACCCAATAAGCATTAGCTGAATAAGGAAATGAAGAAATTAATAGGCTTATATTGACAAAATTTACAAACTATGCCTTGGTAAACTTTAGTCAAAAATTAACTATTTTTGCTATCAATTTGAAATGGGTTACAACTGAGGCAGAAACAAAATTGATCTCTGTATAAGCACTATTAATGCTTCTGCAGTGTAGCAATTCATTCAAATAACATAGCCCCAGGGATGTTTATTTTAGTGTCAATCCGTCTAAGCCAGCAGTAAATCATATTCCTCCCTAGAGACACCTAGCATAATGATGTGGAAAATTAGTTAAAATCACTGAACTCTATCTTCAGAATTCTTTTTGAGATAGAGTTTAACTTTGTCACCCTCTGTAGAGTGCAGTGGTATCACAGCTCACAGGAACCTCCAACTCCCAGGCTTAGGCGATTCTCTTGCCTCAGCCTCCCGAGTAGCTGGGACTACAGGCACCCACCACAATGCCTGGCCATTTTTCATTACAGTTTGGCCAGGGCCAGGTTCAAACCTGCCACCCTTGGTATATGGGGCCAGCGCCCCACCCACTGAGCCACAGGCACCACTCGGAAGCCCAATTCTTGAAGCAGCCTCTTCTATGCTTATGCCAGCTACCAGCCTACATAATACGCCTTCACAAGCTACTACTCCTACAGGGCTGCTTAATAGATTTTCACAGGGAGTATCACTGTACTATAGAACATGATGATTAATTGACTTTTGGCATCCAACAAGGAAGTGAATTTTGACCAAAAGAAACAGCATAAAAACATCTCCCTTTCCAATCGTAAATTAAAATTTCTGAAGCCAGTCTACACATTAGAATCTTCTGGGGAGCTTTACAAACTACTGATGCTCAAATCTCACTTCCAGAGATTCTGATTAGTTTGGGGTGGGAACCTGGAAAAAATTAAAACAAAATGAAAAAACATACAGTCATCTGTATGTTTTAAAATTCCCCCTCCCAAGTGATTCTCATGCATTCAGAAACGCATACAGTACTAGAGAACCCAGAGCCAGCAGAGAGAATTAAAAATAAGACCAATCACACGGGTGATAGACCTGAGACTCAGCAAACAGACTAACCAAGCATATGGTGCCCATTTTCCTGAACAAATTGTAAAGCATCAAAACTCTGTATTGAAAGTGACTTCTGAGCATTTGTAGATAAAAAGAATAAGAATAGTGTGCAAATCCTCATAAGGCATGTGATGCAAGCAAGGGACATTTCAATGCGGACATGGAGAAACACAAGAGAAGGGATGCCAGCTGGACGAGAACCAATTCTATTGGACTGTTAAGAGTTATCGCCATACAGTGGTACCAGATTCTCATTAAAGTCTTAATACGTAGTTATGTGTGAATGTGTTCAATTTAGAACATTCAGTTCTTATTTCACAGAGCGGATTCTCAACAATTTATGTCATTATCCTCTCAAATTTATTATATATAGGCTTTGGTTTGCATTTCTCTGATGAATGATAAAACACAAATATAGTCCAGTAAGGTGGACGGAAAAGGAAGGAGGAGGGAGGGGCAGGGGAGGGCGATTGGAGAGAGGGCGATTGGCCGGATCTCATCTAATGTACACAAAGTGAAGGTGTTCAGCATTCCCCCTGTGTGAAGGGCTCAAGTATAACTTGAACTTTACCTTGGAAGTGAGAACAATGTAACCTAAAAATGTGTACCCTCATATTAATCTAAAAATTGAAAAAAATTATTATATATAGGTACTTGGACTCTGCTTCCCTCTTTGAAGAGGGAATGTAAGCTCAAATGCAACAAAACAAGCAAGAACTCTATTTTAATAAAGCTCTATTCTGTCTCTGGCCCTCTATTAACAATTACCATCAGGAAGGCATTGTGGAAGGTCCCTTCGGATCTTGGTCTGGCCATGAATGCTGGCCTTGAAATCATGGAGCCCTTGGTTGCTGTTTTTCAAAATGTTTTGAAAGTTCTTTTAGAGCATGATTTCAGTGACCAGAATGAAAATACTGGTTTTATCTAAAATGGCTAGAAAAGCTCATCCTAAGCCAACAAACAGCATAAGCTTTTTCTCCATAACTCCTAAAAGGTGGCTTGAGGCTGTTCAATGAAACAAGCCTTTTGTTTTAATATTTTCCAGATAAGGGGATTTAGAAAGTTGAAACGATTCTGAGTACAGTCATTTTATTTTTAAATGTTTTGAGGTTCAGAAAGGGAATGAGACCAACCTGGCACACTGCAAGGCAAAAAACACTTCTGGTTCTGAAGGACGGCGAATGCAGTGAGAAGAGACAATCGCGCTCTTGTGCTAAAACCCGCCCACAGGAAGTACACTCGGGGGTCACTTCTCACACTCTCCTGCCTGATCACCTTTCAAAGGAGGGAAAGAAAACAGAGGGGCTGCAGAAACCATATTCCATAACTCAGGGGAAGCCTCACTCATCTGATAACAGCTCGCATGTCGCTAACTCTGTATGATAAAGACAGTGGACTTTCCACTCTGCCTGCTGAGTTTTCCCCTAAACTGCATTTGCCCCATCTGTGCTTAGTTAAGAGATTTTGTGTTGTTGTTGTTGGGCATTCATCAAAGGTGCACGGAACCAGGTTACACTGATTGCTTTTGTTAGATAAGGACCCTCTTATGTTTGTGTCTTGCCCCCAAAAGGTGTACTACGCCCACCACCCCCCACCACCCCCTCCTTCCCTTTCTCAGCTCTCCCCATCCCCCACCCCCAACTATGTACTAGGACCTTAATTGTCCTCGTACCAGAATTGAGTACAGAGGATTCTTATTTCTCCATTCTTGTGATGCCTTACTAAGAAGAATGTGTTCCACATCCATCCAGGTTAACACAAAGGACGTAAAGTCTCCATCTTTTTTAGTGGCTGAATAGTGTTCCAGGGTGTACATATACCAGAGCTTGTTAATTCATTCCTGGGTTGGTGGGCATTTAGGCTATTTCCACATTTTGGAGATTGTAAATTGAGCTGCAATAAACAATCTAGTGCAAGTGTCCTTGTGGTTAAAGGATGTTTTTCCTTCTGGGTAGATGCCCAGCAATGGAATTGCAGGATCAAATGGGAGGGCTAGCTTGAGTTCTTTGAGGATTCTCCTTGCTGCCTTCCCAAAAGGTTGTGTTAGTTTACAGTCCCACCAGCAGTGTAAGGGTGTTCCCTTCTAGTTATGAGATTTTTATAGTTAATGTTTACAGATTTGTAGTATTTCTTTAGTAACAAATATGTTCCTTCCAGAAAGCTTTCTTTTAGAATGCCATCTACACTTCAGAGTTTTCATACATATTCTCTACATTTCTTGTGTGGTTCATTTATACTCAGTAGATTTATCTTTTATTATTATTAATAATATTCATCTTATTTTTTTTGTTGGCACAAATCTCATTTTTCAAGTTGCCAGCTATTAATAATACCACATTTTAAAATATTTTTATTACAAAAGAAATACTCATCAGCATTGAAATCATACAAAATTTATAAAGAAAATATTATAAACAAGTCTCTACCATTCTTTCGTTCCCATTTTCTTCAAGTAAACTTTTTTTTATTTCAGATTGATAATGAGGGTACAAATGTCTAGGTTACATTGTGTTCATTTCTAAGGTAAAGTTCAAGTTGTAGTTGAGCCCTTTACCCAGGGGGCATGCTGAACACCCTCACATTGTGCACGTTAGGTGAGATCCCGCCACTAGGGGGCGTGCTGAACACCCTCACATTGTGCACGTTAGGTGAGATCCCGCCACCAGGGGCGTGCTGAACACCTTCATATTGTGCACGTTAGGTGAGATCCCCCAATTGCCCTTCCTCCTCCCTCCACTCTTCTATCCTCTCCCTACCCCTTGGTGGACTTTATTTGTGTTTTTCTTTCATATGGGTGTTCAGTTGTTTACATATTGGTTTTGTATTAGTATTGAGTACATTGGATACTTTTTTTCATTCTTGAGATACTTTACTATGAAGAAGGTGCTTCAACTCCATCCAGATTAATACAAAAGATGTAGTTTCCATCTTTTCTTATGGCTAAATAGTCCTCCATGGTATACATATACCACACTTTGTTAATCCATTCATGGGTTAATGGGCACTTGGGGTGCTTCCATGTGTTGGCAATTGTAAATTGAGCCTTAGTGAACATTCTGGTGCAAATGTCCTTGTGGTAAAATGATTTTTGTTCTTCTGGGTAGATACCTAGTAATGGGATTGCAGGATCAAATGGAAGGTCAACTTTTAGCTCTTTGAGAATTTTCCGTTCTTTTTTCCATAGAGATTGTATTAATTTGCAGTCCCACCAATAGTGCAAAAGTGTTCCCTTCTCTCTGATCTATGCCAGCATCTGCAGATTTGAGACTTTGTGATGTAGGCCAATTCCACTGGAGTTAGATGACATCTCAGAGTGGTTTTGATTTGCATTTCTCTGATGATTAAAGACAATGAGCATTTTTCATGTGTTTGTTGGCCATTTGTCTGTCATCTTTAGAAAAGTTTCTGTTTAAGTCTTTTGGAACTTATAAATGGGGTTGTTTGCTCTTTTCTTGTTGATTAACTTGAGTTCTCTATAGATTCTAGTTATCAGCCCTTTATCAGATTTATAGCATGCAAATATCTTCTCTCGTTCCAAAGGCTGTCTGTTTGCTTTAGTTGTGGTACCCTTAGCTGTGCAGAAGCTTTTCAGCTTGATCATTTTTTGTGTTGCTGCAATTGCCAGGGGAGGGGGGTCTTCATAAAATTTTTGTTGTTGTTGTTTTTGGTTTTTGTTTTGGGGGTCTTTTTTGCAGCTTCTGGCTGGGGCTGGGTTTGAACCCACCACCTCTGGCATATGGGGCTGGCGCCCTACTCCTTTGAGCCACAGGCACCACCCAATTCATAAAATTTTTTCCCAGGAAAATTTTGTCACACATTATGCCCACACTCTCTTTCAGAATTTTATTTTTTCACATCCTAAATTTAAATCTTTTATCCAGTGAGAGTCAATTTTTGTCAATGGTGAAAAGTGCAGGTCCAATTTCAGTCTCCTACATGTGGCTAACCCGTTCTCCCAACACCATTTATTAAAGATAGATTCTTCCCCCAGTGTATGTTTTGATCGTCGCCCTCCATAGAGTGCTGTGGCATCACAGCTCACAGCAACCTCAAACTCTTGGGCTCAAGTGATTCTCTTGCCTCAGCCTCCAACACAGCTGGAACCACAGGCACCTGCCATGATGTCTGGCCATTTTTTGTTACAGTTGTCATTGTTGTTTAGTAGGCCCAGCCTGGGTTACAAACCTTCCAACTTCAGTGTATGTGGCTGGCACCATAACTACCGTGCTCCCGGTGCCGAGCCCCCAGTGTATGTTTTCATTTGATTTATCAAAGATCAGATGGCGATATGTGGCTGAGGTTATCAGATCTGTACCTCCACGTTTGTGCCAGTACCATGCTGTTTTGATCACTATAGTATAACCTGAAGTCTGGTAATGTGATGCCTCCAGATTTGTTTTTATTTTGTAAAATTGTATTGGCTATTTGGATTTTATTTGGGGTTCCATATGAAACAAAGTACTATTTTTTTCAAGTTCTACAAAGTATGATATTGGCATTTTGAAGGTGATTGCATTAAATCTGTTGACCACTTTGGGTAGTATGGATATTTTAACAGTGTTAAATTTAACAATGTTAAATGATTCTTCCCAACCTTGAGTATGATATGGTCTTCCATTTGTGAACATCTTCTGCTATTTCTTTTCTCAGAGTTTCATAGTTCTCTTTAGAAAGATCCTTCATGGGGGAGGAGCCAAGATGGTGGCCGAGTAACAGCTTCCTTGCAACTGGGCTTGGTGAGACTGGGGAGAGAAGACTTCAGGCATCTCTGGCTGATGAGATCTGGCCAGAAACATCCCTTTGGGGACACAGAGAGACAGCGTGAGACTTCTAGACCCCCTGAGGAAGGCAAAAGCAGTGGAGATCTGGCAAGTGGTTGCTTGTGTTCGTTCGGTCTAATCCTGCCGGCAGCTGCAGCTACAGCACCAGTGAGATTGCAAACTGGAAAGGCCTTACCTGTGAGCTGTTTGGGTTTCTTTTGAACTTGGCACTCGGTTGAACTGCCGTGAGAGAACTGGGGCAAGAGTGCGAGGTATTTGAGTGCTGTCTGGGGCTCCAGACTGAGCCACTGAGCCAGAAAGAGCTATCAGTATTTGGTTGTGGGCTGTGTGGAGCCATTGTAGGAGAACTGCCCTGGCAAGCTCCACCCTCAGGGTCGCAGAACAAGCATCGGGCAGGAGCGAGTAATCTAGTGACTGAGAAGCCTAAAGGTGGGGACTGAGAGGCGGGGACTGAGACGCCTTGCAGCCTTAGCCCTCAGGGCATTGGGTGAGACCAGTTTTGGCACACTGGGTAAGTGGATAGCCACTTAAGGGGTGATCCCAGCCACAAGCGCTTTCCTGGGAAAGCTTCTGCTTAGCCCAAGTTTGCGATTTAAAGTGCCTTCTAAACAGGCTGAGGAGGATTTAAGCTCTCCACCCTGCAGGGTTTGAGAAATCATTA
>CAUYON010012261.1:0-21558 GCA_963573935.1 Arctocebus calabarensis | reverse complement strand
AGCTGGGACTACAGGCATTCGCCACAATGCCCGGCCATTTTTTGGTTGCAGCCAGCATTGTTGTTTGGCGGGCCCAGGCTGGATTCGAACCTGCCAGCTCAGGTGTACGTGGCTGGCGCCTTAGCCCGTTGAGCCACAGGCGCCAAGCCAAGGAATGCAGATTTTAATTCCTCAAAAGGGTGGGGGATTTGAAGAGACAAACCTTTTATATTTTGCCTTTTTTGAGACCTTTACTCCTGTTACAGTACATCCATACAGGGAGATCAACCAAGCACCAAAAAGAAACTTACAATAGATACATACAAATACATGGATTAATTCCTTTCTTTTTCTTTACTTTGCTCTTAAAAAAATTCTTAAAATAAGGCCAGGCACAGTGGCTCACACCTATAATTCTAGCACTCTGGGAGACTGATACAGGTGGACTGCTTGAGCTCAAAAGTTCAAGACTACCCTGAGTAAGAGTAAGACCCCTTCTCTACTAAAAATAGAAAAACTGAGGCAGGAGGATCACCTGAACTCAGGAGTTCGAATTTGCTGTGAGCTATGACAACAGAACAACAGAGCAAGACTTTGTATCCAAAGAAAAAGATGTAAAATAACAATTTTATTGAGATTATAATTCATATACTAAACATTGTCCCCATTTAAAGTATACAGTTGAATAGTTTTAGTATATTAGCAGAGTTGTTCAACCATGAGTACAGTAAATTTTAGAACATTTTTATCACACCAAAAAGAAACCCCATACCTATTAGTAGTAACTTCCCATTCTTCCACCCTGTTCCTCCTGTCCATCTCCTGCTTCCCTGCTAGCCCCAGGAAACCACTAATCTGCTTTCTGTCTCTGTAGACTTGCCTATTGGGATTATTTGATGTCAGTGAAAACATACAATTTGTGATGTTTTATGACTGGTTTCTTCCACTGAGTATAATGTTTTCAAGGTTCATTCATGTTATAGCATGTATCAATACTACGATTCCTTTTTATCACCAAATAATATTACATTATATGAACATAAACCACATTTTATTTCTTTTTCTCCATTAGGTGATGGATATCTGGGTATTGAGATCATTTCTGTTATGATGATTATTGCTATAAGTATTTATGCATAAATTTTGTGGTTTTTTTTTTTTTTTAGAGACAAAGTCTCACTTTGTTGCCCTCAGTGGAGTGCCATATCATCACAGCTCACAGCAATCTCCACCTTCAGTTCTTGGACTTAGGTGATTCCCTTGTCTCAGCCTCCTGAGTAGCTGGGACTACAGGCACCTGCCATAATGCCCGGCTATTTTTTTGTTGCAGTTTGGCCGGGGTTCGAACCAGGGCTGGTGCCCTACTCATTGAGCCACAGGTGCCACCCAATGCATAAATTTTTGTGTGGTCATGAATTTCCCCCTCCCCTCCCCTTCCCTCCCCTCTCCTTCCCTTCCCGTCCCTTCAGCAATTCTCTTTCCTCAGCCTCCCAAGTAGCTGCTCTTTCCTCAGTCTCCCAATTAGCTGCGACTACAGGTGCCTGCTACAAAGCCTGGCTATTTTTTTGTTGTAGTTGCCATTATTATTTGGCGGGCTCGGGCTGGATTCGAACTTACCAGCTCCTGTGTATGTGGCTGGCACCCTAGCCGCTTGAGCTACAGTTGCCGAGTCATGGATTTTCATTTCTCTTGTGTATAAACCTCAGAGTGGAATTGCTGGTTCATATGACAACTCTATATCTTGAGAAACGGCCAGACTATTTTACAAAACGGCTGTACCATTTTAACACCCAGCAGCAGTTTATGAGGGTTCTAACTTTTAAACAATGGATAAATATCGAAAACTTATATATTGCATGAAAGATGATACACTGTACGATAAGTTTACACAAAGTTCAAGATACTGATAAAACATGATGTACCAGATAAAACTATGATAAAAATCAGATGATGGTCTTCAGGCACCAGGAGTAAGGCATGGAAGAAACCACAACTTCATGGTGTGAAGGTACAGGGGGTGATAGAAATGTTCTAAGTCTTAATTTCAATACTGGATATGTGATTGTGTTATTTTATTAAATAAACAATTCATACACCTAAAATGAATAGACTTTATTTTAGGCAAGTCACATGTAAAATACGTTGATACAAAATGAAAATGAGATATAGTTAGGCCTCCTCACTTGCTCTTTGAAGTAATATCTGAAAGGGGAGTTTGGAAAGATCTTCCTTTTAAGAGCTATAAAATATTAATTTCCCAAGGTATTGATGACATGAACATAAACTGCAATGTTACTTTACTATGCTTCAGTTTAACGGCACTTTAAGTACATGGAATTGATAACTTGGAGAAGTTTTTTTTTAAAAAAGTCCAATTTTATGAGTCCAACTTTCTGCTTTAAATACTTTAGGTGGCGGGTGTTGGCATTCACTAGGCACGTGTTCCACTTTAGCTCTGTTAGAGAAGGATTTGAGCTACGATTTCAGAGTTGTGAAGAAGAAAACCTCTTTCCTAGGCAATGGAATCCTGATGATAGAATAACTATTGTTGGTGTGGTAATAAAAAAAAGAGAGGAAAATCACGCTAGGGATATAATCTCTTAAAATTGGGAGACTATAGAATCTTGGAACTGCCAAAGTTATTAAAATATGTGACATATAAGCCCAGTCATCATTTTAGCTTCTTTTTCACCAAAATTTTCTATTAATTTTCCCTATTGTGAGTTGCCTCAAAATACTCCCCAATGGTAGGTACCATCTTATACTATATTAATTTATCCCTCTGTTATTTTCCATTTGTACATAGATCTGTTTCTAGGCTCTGCATACATATTTTATTTATCTGCATGTATTTTTTTGGCAGTACCACATTGTTTTCAATACTAATGTTAGAGAATGCTTTACTTGTAATACACACCCTTGATGTTTGTTTTTGTACTTTTTGGATTCTTTCTAGTGGTTCTTGCTTCAGATGAACTATAGGCATAGCCCTTTACAAATATTGGTGCTTATGTGGTTTATGAAAATTTAAATGTACACACAGCAAAACTAGAATTTCTTTTCAGAATGAATCAATATGATACTGAAAGATAAGAGAGTTTTTCTAGAAAGTGGGACATATTATCAATCAGGCCAGAGCGACAGTTGTAAGAGAGATGCCAGACATTTCAGGAAACGTAATTTGGATTTCCATTTGCTTTGTACTGGCTTAGGCATATGTTAATAAATGATGACGGCTATAACAGGCTCTGAGATCTTAGTATTCAACAGAATAAAACTTAGCTTCTTACTTGTGCCATGTTAGTGATGCTAGTGTGGTTGGTCAGTAGGCTCCCTTCCGCCCTGTCATTTAGGGACCAAGGGCCCTTCTGCCTGATATCTCTGCCATCCTCCTGTCTCTTGGGAACATTTCATTGCCTTTTGTTGTCCACAACTGCACTGCACTGAGGGAGTTTAGGAAATTCACTTCATCTGTGTCATCCAGAAGGAAAAGAAACAAATGATGTTGTAGTAGAAGTCTCTGCTATGGCTTAATTAAGTAAGTGTCTCAGTTGGGCACAGTGGCTGATACCTGGGAGGCTGAGGAGGGTGGATGGCTGGAGCTTCAGGATTTTGAGACCAGCCTGAGCAAGAGGGAGACCCCATCTCTACTAAAAATAAAAAATTAGGTGGGCATTGTGGTGACACCTGTATTCTCAGGTACTAAGGAGGCTGAGGTAAGAGGATTGTTGGAACCCAGAGGTTTAAGGTTGCTGTGAGGTATGATGACATGGTACTCTAGTCTGGGCAACAGAAACTCGGTCTTCAATAAATAAATAAATAAATAAATAAATAAATAAACAAATAAATAATTAAATGTCTCGTACATACTGAATATAAGTTTGGTTGATCTAATATGGGCCTTCAGAATCTTTCCTCTCTAGCCTAGGAATATAGGACACGTGGAGTAAAGGTGGATCTGTATTGTCTTCCCTTGGAAACATTTCTGGTAATTGCTAAGGTCCAGATGGAAGATTTGAACAAAAGATTGTTGTTCACCAGACTGGGGAGAGAACATACATGTGTTTGCATGTATGTGTTGCAGTGACTCTACCACCTCTGAAGCACATGGCATTCCCTCCAGAAATAAGAACACGTTTTATTGCTATTGACTTATGGATGCACGTAGAATTAAGAGATGTTTGGAGGGGTAGGTTGCTAACCTTGACTTTTTTTGGACTAATGTACCGTGGGTATGATCGCATACTCAAAGATGGGCTTATTTATCTCTTGCCTGTTCACTGCACTGATTCCTTTAACTATATTTTATCAAATAAAACCAGAAATTGCAGTCCCATAAGGAAAACTTTAGTTAAACCTTCCATTTTTTGTTCACTTATCCTGGTTTCTGTGTTTCACAACCCTGGGGTGGGGGTGCTACCCACAGTGACTGTCATGAATTGTGTTTCATTCTTCTACCATGAGGTTTTTTATGGGTAATTTGCTTTAAGTTATTAACTCTTAAAACTGTACAAAAATCTATATTTCATTTTGTTTTTGTGGGTAAATGTTATTGGCCAAATGATACAGTAAGCTTTCCAGATAAAATTCTGGCTACCCAGTTAAATTTGAACTTCAGATAAGGGATAAACAATTTTTTAGGATGGTATGGCCCATTCATTATGAGTAACACGCAAAAAATTATTTGTCCTGTTTCCAAAGTTCAAATTTATCTGAGCATATGTATTTTACTTGCTAAATCTGGCAATCTTAGTTTATAGAACAATTTCATTATATAACTTTAAAAGGTTATTAAATGGTTAGGCAGTTTAAGGATACCTACATCAAACAATTGCAATAGCTGAAATGTTTTTTGACTGTATAAAACAGGGCAAGGCTATATCTGGTGTATTTATTCCTAATCTTATTATAGTGCTTGGCATATGGGTGCTAAATATCCATTTCCTACATGGTTGTTGATGAAGAAAGGGAAAATTGATTCATTCATTCTGTCATTCTGTTTCTTTTTCGTTTGTCACACTTTTCTCAGTATCCTATTTTAAGTGTTTTATGGGTGGTGGTTGTTTCATATTCTTCTTTTGTGTTTCTAAAGTATTAGTGATTTAAAAGGTACCCTGCTGGATACCTGGCAGGGGCTCTGTGAATGAACTTTTCACCTACCAAGGATTTTTAGTGGGTGTAGAAAAACCAAGGGAGGGTGATTGTTTGGGAGAGCAGCTCGTAGTTACCACGTTGAAATGCGACAGAATGAATTTTAGGTTATAGTTGAGGACAAATAACCAAACAGTGAGGACGATTAAACCATGGGGTCGCCTCTGGAGGCAGACGCAGAGACTGTGCTTGAGGCAGTCAAAGGCAAATGTCTCCACTGGGAAGATGTCTATTGATCTTATTATCCCGGGACTTGAAATAACATTTCAATTTTCCCCTTGAAAACCCATGATACTGTTTTAAAAATCACATACTTCATCCTTAAACTCTCATGCAAAGCCATTACTTGAGCTAAACCTCTTTCACCAGAAATGTCTTTAAGGGGCATACTTGGGGTAGGAGTGTATATTGTAGAAGATGAAAATTGAAAGCTTTTTTTGTTCTCTGTTACATGAGATGGACTCTGTACGAGGTGAGCCCCTTAGGAGGCTTTGAAATACATCATATCATTTAATATATTTTTTTATCGGTATATGACATGTATTTAGTAACTCATATGAAGTCAAATGTCAGGCTCTGAGAGAGAGTTTGGAATCCCAGCAGATGGATCCCATTTGGACCACTCGTTTACTCTGTGGCCTGGTGCAAATGGCACAAAGCCTCAGTTTACTTTTCTATTAACTAGAAATAAGAATAGCAATTATTATTAGCGTTGAAGATCTGGATAAAGCACTTATTTCAGTGTCTAACCCCTGATAAATGCTCTAAAAAATTGAATTGCTATATTTTATTATTTATACCTGTAATTTTAAAGAGATAATTTATTGTTACATTGTTAAGACTCAAAGCTACAATAGCAAGTAATTAATCTGTACAATAGCAATTAATATGAATTGTCTACCTATAAGTGGCAGCTAGGAATGTCGTTATCTATGTGACTGTTGCATGTCCCAGAACAGTTTCTTACTAGATTATAAAAGAAACAAGTTAAAGACTCCCTGTAGGCTGTCAGGACAGAAGACGCCTATGTGGATTGACATCCTGACTCTACTATTGCTGAGAGGGTCTTTGAATTGAAAGAAATGCAAATACTTCACACTCTCTGAAGGTAGGCTTCCTCCTTGGGGAACCGGTGGTGCTGTGCTTCGTGTCCTTCCCCTACAATTTGCCCTAATCCCCTGGGGCTGAGAACACAGTGAAATTAGCACACTGAAAGAAAATATTTGGGGCTCCAGTACCATAGCCACTATGCACATGTGCTATTCAAATTAGAATGAACTGCAATTAGGAATTCAGTTTTTCAGAGTTTTGGGTTGACCTGGTACCCCTTTCCTTCCATTCATATGTTGAAGTCCGTATCCCAGTACCTCAGAAAGTGACTTATTTGGAAATAGGGTCCTTGCAGACTTAATTTAGCATGTTAGAATGAGATTATACTGACGTAGGATGGGCCTCAAATCCAATATCACTGGTGTCTTATAGAAAGGAGAAATTATAATAGACGACGTGTGAGCACGTGTGAGCACACGCACAGCACCACGTGAACTTGAAGACATGGAGCAGGGTGATGCGTCTACCAGCCGGTGAATGCCAAAGGTTGTCAAAGAGCCCCAGAAACTAGGGGAGGCGTTGAACAGATCCTTCCCTCAGAAGGAGCGCACCCTGCTGACACCTTGTTCTAGGACTTCTGGCCTCCAGAAAGATGAGACAAACATTTATTGTTTCAGCCACCTGGTTCCTGGTACTCTATTAGGGCACCCTTAGGCCACGCACATACTCAGCCTCACTAGCCATCTTTTAAAGGCTCAGTAGCCACATTGGCTGCCAACTTGGGCAGGGAGGACACTGACCGTGGCCATATTGCAGGATGTTCTACTCGAGAACTCTCCTCTCGGGCTCCCAGACTGCGTGTAGCTCCAAAAGCTCAAGATTAAAAAAGAGAAAAGGTTTGAATGAGTTGTGTGAAGGGATTTTCTTTGACCTGCAGTCCAGAGGAAAACACGTGAATAATTAACAACAACAAAAAAACCTCTTTAAAACTAGACTGGTCAGCATGTTCCCATAGTCACAGACTCCCTGTTCGGGAAGAGGCGGATGTGGCAGCTGAGGTGGCCTTCTCTCCTGTTAGAGACGAATTTCAGATTGAACTTCCAGGGCTAAACTCTTACATAATTACATTCCCTTGGTATCCAGCCTGCTTTCCTCCTGGTCCTCTACTTCAAACTTTATGAAAATGTTTTCCCGAGACTCCTGCTCCCTGCCCTGAGCTGTGACTAGGCAGGGGAGGGGTCTGTTGCTCTAGTTTGATGCCAGGATGTGTAAGGAGTGCGCAGACTTGCCTGCTTTGGAGCTGTGGCTGCAGATGTATTAGGAACCGTGCACCCTTTTTTCCGGCTGAAGCGTGTGTGTCCTGGAGTGGCTCGTAATGCTGGGCTGGTAGGGAAAAGCCTGCTAAGCTTGGAGTGGAGATGACACCCTCAGTGTGGGGCTGCAGCCCCTTCCCACTGGGACTCGAACTTGCCTGTGGCGGCCGTGACTGCTGGCATTTCTGCCATCTTTGCTCTCTTTTCATGAGGTTTTACCTCAGTTCCTAGATGAGCTCCGTGTCTGACCTCCAAGCAGCTCCTCTTCTCCCTGAAATGCCTCCCTGCAAACTTTACCTTCAGTGTGTCAGAATTAAAGCAACATTTGCATTTTTTTAACCTTTTCAAGTTAAGGACATTGTTTAAAAGTGGGATTACCTTAGAGTATCTTAATATACCTTTTACTTATAGCAACTCATCTGATCTTGAATATTTATTTTACCTTTTCCTGTTAGAATTGTTATTTTAGACTATTTTTATTAAGTGTTTTGTTAATCTGAAGTTGTTACAACATGAGAAGCTACTCCTCTAAATTGTTCAGTATACAGTAGCTTGAGTTATTTTATACTCAATCTACTCCTTTACATAAGAGAAAACATACATATATGCATATGCACAAGTGTTTGCATATAAAATACCATTATTGTGCTCCTATTGTGTGCCAGGCATGCTGCTAAGCATAGTGCATTTATATTAATCCTTAAGTACATCTTATGAGGAGGCAAGCCATTCAGTGGATCTCTGTTTTGTAGATGGGAAGCTAAGGTTCTGGGAGGTCTCATAATAGTTCACCCAGCTGGAAAACAGAATAAAGGTAACCTGATATCTCAGCAGAACCTCCTTCCCAGAGTGCTTGTGAAATGGTGATTTCATTAAACATTGTTCAAACCAAAATTGTGTTTGTTCTTGCAGTCTTTGGAGTTCACTGGGCCTTTTGCAGTTGGGACAAGCCCATTTCCTTTCTCAGTGGGAAACACTCCAAGTATTTCTCTTGAAAGAAAACGGCAAGGATTATTTTTGCAGACTTCTGTGGAGTCATTTTTTTTGGACAACACCCTGGAACAGGAAACCACCATTTCTCCTAAATTTGTAATAGGATAGAAATAGATAACATTCTTCATAAAATCATGGCTGCAATTAATACTTTCAGGTCAACATAATGGGATATGGCTTGTTTTACTCATTTCCTACCTGGATAAATTATTACAACCTGCAGTGTGGGAAATTTTCTGAATAACGTTATAAGTTTTTAGTTTATAAACTGGAAATACAGTGGAAGAGATATGCAGAGTTGAGGAAAAAGAGTGCTACATGATTCTAGCTATTTAAAAGCTTTCCCTGGAAAATGGATTTGAAATGTACTGGGTATTGTACCAGAAGTGATGAGAATGAGATTTACTGTGGCTAACTGAAGCCCAAGAGCCCCAGTGCTGTTAAATGTTAATGAACTTAATGAAATAGAAGGTGATGCAGCACGTGGGAAGCCTACATGGTAATCAAAAGATAACTGTGCTGGGACTTAGAAGCTTTCTCTTCTTTTCTCCCCCCCCCCCCTTTCTTCCATATTCTCCCATCCTCTCCTCTCCATCCTCTCCTTTTCTCTTTTCCTCTTCTCCCTCTCCCCTCTTCTCCTCTTTTTCTCCCTCCTCTCTCTCTTTCTCCCCCTCTTCTTCATTCCTATCCTTCCTTTTGACAGTGGAGTAGTCAAAATTGAAGGTAGGTATACTTCAAATGATTGGGGTACTTAACTAGTTAACCCCAGACTTTGTGCCTGGAGTCATCTTTCCATGGCAGCTCAAACTTTTTTTTTTTGCAGTTTTTGTCTGGGGCCAGTGCCCTACTCCTTGAGCCACAGGCACTGCCCCAAGTCTTCCCCCACCCCCCTAGGTCTTTTCCTACAAAAATTCCTATGGCTAGGCTCAGTGCCTATAGCTCAGCAACTAGGGTGCCAGCCAAATACACAGGGGATGGTGGGTTCGAACCTAGCCTGGGCCTGCCACACAACAATGGCAATTACAACCAAAAAATAGCCGGGTGTTGTGGTAGGTACCTGTAGGCTGAGCTGCTTGGGAGGCTGAGGCAAGAGAATCACTTAAGCCCAAGAGTTTGAGGTTGCTGTGAGCTGGGATGGCACAGCTCTCTACTAAGTGCGACATACTGAGACTCTGTCTCAAAATAAAAAACCAAAGTTCCTATGGCTAAACTAACTTACAGTGAATTGAAATTTTTTTAAGGCTACTAAATTTTCTTCTTTCCTTTCTTTCCTTTCTTTCTTTCCTTCCTTCGTTCCTTCTTTCCTTCCTTCCTTCTTTTTCTTTCTTTCTTTCCTTTCTTTTCTTTCTTGAGACAGAGTCTCATTTTATTGCCCTCAGTAGAGTGCCCTGGAGTCACACAGGTCACAGCAACCTCTAACTCCTGGGCTTAAGCTATTGTCTTGCCTCAGCCTCCCGAGTAGCTGGGACTACAGGCCCCACCACAATGCCCAACTATTTTTCTGTTTTTACAGTTCTCCCTAGGCAGTTTGAACCCGCTACTCGATGAGCCACAGGCGCCGCCCAAGGCTACTAAATTTTTATGATTGATTTTTTTTTAATTGTTATAAGGAATACATGGTTATATTCTTTTACCAAAAAAGTGCAATGTTTCCCACAAACCTCATTCCCCTATGTGTTCCTTAATCTTAAATCTTTCTCCCCTTACTAGTTTTGTATATAACACTGCTAGTTTTTTTTTTTAAATGTGTATTTGCCCTTTGGAAATATTTAATATCCTTGTTTTTAAACATGAAGGTAGTAATCTATTACTATTTGTGTGTGCGTATGTTTAAATAAAATACTTTTTACAAATGACTTTCCTGTTTTTGTGCCTGTGTATGTTATCTGTATTTTTCATTTGCTTTATGTTTGGGGTTATTTTATTTTGTATTTTTTTGAGACAGAGTTTCACTTTGTCACCCTCGGTAGAGTGTTATAGCATCATAGCTAATAGCAACCTCTAACTCTTGGTCTCAAGTGATTTTCTTGCCTTAGCCTCCCAAGTAGCTGGAACTATAGGCGCCCACAACAACACCCAGCTATTTTTTTTAAAGACAGGGTCCTTCTCTGGCTCAGGCTGGTCTCAAACCTGTGAGCTCAGGTAATCCACCTCCCTTGGCCTCCCAGAGTGCTAGGATTATAGGCATGAGCCACTCTGCCGACCCCTGCTTTATATTTTAAACTGCTGTATTTTCTAATTGTGACTATTTGCTTTTCTGTTGCTAAATGTTTAGGTTGTTTAAATTATATTGACAGTGAGACAATACTTCACTGAACATCTGTCTGCATGCGTTCATGTACCCATATGCCACTGTTTATGGTAAGTGCATCTAAAATTTTAATAGACCCCCAAAACGAAAGCAGTGTCTTTAAGCAAATCTTAGGGATTCCTTTTACAAAGCAAAATATGCCTTTGTATGAAATAGGATAAAGTTAAAGGGAGATCTCAATGTTGCCTCCCTGTGCTGTATCTAATAAAAGGAAGTTTGGGGCGGCGCCTGTGGCTCAAAGGAGTAGGGTGCCAGCCCCATTTGCTGGAGGTGGCAGGTTCAAACCTAGCCTTGGTCAGAAACTGCAAAAAAATAAAAAATAAAAAAAAAAAGGAAGTTTGCATGGGCACCTGTCACTAATTTTTTCAGAGGCCCCAACGTGGAAGAGGTAAGTGTCAGCTTAGGGAGTCTTATTGTTAACAGTAACTCTGCTTCTTTTCACCTACTCACTAATACTGCTTGCCCTTATCTTTTGAACAGCAACCAGGTGGTCCTAAGACTAAGTCCACAAATAAAACAAAATTAACTCTTGCTGTGTCAGTCTCTGTTGCAGACAATAGAAGGCTATTCTGGTTAAGTTTAAGCAAAGATGGAATTTATTGGAGAAAGATAGGGGAGCTGGTGAAATCCTGGGAAAGCTAAAAAACCCAGCTCAAAAAGGATTCAATTCAAGGATAATTCTGATCTGAACTTTTTTTTACTGTTTGTGTTTCAAAGTCTCTTCTTTTTATGATGGGCCTGCTTTAGGAGGAGGGTGAGTAATCTACTTGAATGGGTCACAAAGAAAGCATCCAGTTGGAAAAACATGTTAGTACAGAGGGAAATCCAGCTTCTTTAGAAATACAGGTGCAGGGTGGGCTGATCTGCTGCCACCAAATAAATGTACCTCGTATCTCATAATGTGCTTTATCAGTATAAATTTACCTGTCACTGTCAGAATTTGGTATGACCATTTAATACTTGCTTACATAGTGGGGAATGGTTAGTTTGAATTAGTTATCATTTTCAGAGAATTAGATTAAGATAAGGTATACTAAACCATTTAAAGCTCATGGGTTTTCCTGTTTTGGTTTTTTTTTTTGGAGACAGAGTCTCAGTTGCCCCCAGTAGTGGGCTGTGACATCATAGCTCACAGCAACCTCAAATTCTTTGGCCTGAGTAATCCTCTTGCCTCAGCCTCCCAAATAGCTGGTACTACAGGCTCCTGCTACAATGTCTGGCTAATTTTAGAGATGATGGGGTCTTAATCTTTGTCGGAGTGGTCTTGTATTCCTGATCTTAGGTGATGCTCCCACTTGGGTCTCCCAGAGTGCTAAGATTACAGGCATGAGCCACCTGGCCCTGCCTAAAACTCATGTAAATTGAAAAATACCTGAGAATTGTCATTAGGATCCTTGGAATTGTAGGACTACTCTTGATTGAATTATTAGACTATTGTTGTAATTTATTTCTAATGATAGAGATGTACTCTGGTTGAAGTTCTAGCACAATCAGTTTCTTCTCTTTTCCCTTTAATTAGCAGAATTATAAAGGTAAAAAATTAGAAGATGTGGTTAAGGAATAGCTTTCGGTTCAAGTAGTCATTTTAAATTGGAACCGCATAATTTTCTAATGTTTATAATTACAGTTATCTGTATTGGCTGACCCTTAGAAACTGTGTTGAAATTAATGTTACTAGTTTCAAGCCACTAAATTTTGAGGTAATTTGTTCTGTAGCAATAAGTAAGTAAAACATTATTGATACACTTGGGGCTGTATTTCTGGTTGATGATAAAATATTTCTAATGCTTTTGGAACTAGGTATTATGTAGTTTAGCAAAACCATTTGTTTATTTTCTTTCTAAGGTATTTAAAGACAATACTAGATATTGTTATTTTTTCCTCTCTCTGCCTCTAACTTTCCCTCAGCATAACCTTTGAAAAGGAGGCATTTTTGCTCATTCACTATGTTTTCCCAAGAGGATGACATCTGAGTTTCTATTTTACAGTCAGTTACTAAGTTGTAATGAGGATTATTTTAACCTTTCCGGACAATGTATATTTCAAGCATGCTGAACAATGATTATAAGGTGTACTCAATTGTTGGAATAACATTTTAAAAATGGAAATTGAGGTTAAGATGCAGATCTGTGTTTAGACACATCCACTTGCACGTTTCTACTTTCCTGACTTGAATAATTCTATGGAAACATGGCCCATCAACCTCCATCTGCAGTGGTGTTAGAATTGGACTGGGATCTTAGCTACAGAGTTGTTCCTTATGGGCATCTGAGTCCTAGAGAAGAATTGTGATGAGCATTCAGTATAGAGGCAAAATCAGGACTAGAACTGGGGACTCTGGATTTCTGGTTTACTTAATGCTCTTTGCATTTTGGTGCCTATGACTTTTGTCAACTTCAAGTTGGCTATGAGGGCTCTGGGCTTTGATTACCATGTGTGATAGCACCATGCAACAGTTTGCTTTCTAAAACATGCCTGATCTCTGGGGCCTATTTAAAAAATGTTTCACAACAAAGCATATGGATGTCCATGCTTGGATTTGTAAAGGTCTTGAGAGCTGTACTTATCAAAGGCCTAACTTTATGTATAATGAGGTATTTATTTTTCTTTCTTCGTCGTTTTTATTTTATGTTTTTATTTCAGATTAATATGAGAGTTCAAATGAGTAGGTGACAATGTTTGAGTTTGTTAAGTGAAGTCTCTGCTGTAGTTGTGCCTTGCACCCTGGAGATGTGCTATATATTGTGCCTCAAAGGTGGGGAGCACACGAATCCCCCAGGCCCTCCCCCCAAACCCCCACTTGAATCTAATTGAATTCTTCTTGTGTGGGTTTGTATTAGTTCGTCTACTGGCTTCATGTTAGTATTGAGTACTTTGGATACTTGCTTTTCCATTTGTGTGATTCTTTACTAAGAAGAATGTGTTTCAACTCCATCCAGGTTAATAAAAAAGATGTAAAGTCTCCATCTTTTTTTATGCTGAGTATCCCATGGTGTGCATGTACCACAGTTTGCTGAAGCGTCTATTGCTGTTCCCTATGTAGTGTCCATATCTCTCCTTCTGTGTTCTTCTAACTTCCACTTGCTGAATGATTTCTTTCTATCAGCTGCCTGTATTAGCTGCTGGGGGTGGGGCCTGGAGCAGTGGCTCACACCTATAATCCCGGCACTCTGGGAGGCAAAGGAGGGTGGATTGCTTGAGCTCAATAATTTGAGACCAGCCTGAATAAGAGCAAGACTCTGTCTGTACTAAAAATAGATAAACTAGCTGAGTGTTGTGGCAGGTGCCTTTATTCTCAGTTACTTGGGAGGCTGAGGCAAGGGGATCTCTTGAGTCCAGGAGTTTGAAGTTGCTGTGAGCTGTGACACCATAGCACTTTACCCGAAGTGACTGAGTGAGATTCTGTCACTTAAAAAAAAAAAAAAAAAAAAAAATGCTAGGGGTAGAATAGTGAATAAAACATGCAAAAATGCCTGTCCTTGTGGAGCTTGTGTTCTGCTGTGGGAAACAGAAAGAGTAAAGTATGTTATGGAAATTCTAAGGCAGAAAAAGTTAAACCAGCGAACGGGAGCTATGAAGCATGAGAAAGTTGAAATTTTAGAGAAGGTGTGTGCTGGCTTCAAATACCCTGCCCCTGTGAGCCTCACTTGACATTCACATCCTTTTCTAGTCTTTCTTACACAAAGATCAGAGCTGGTTTGTGTGATCAGTGGACTGTGGCAGAGGAGACAGTGTATGCTTTCTCAGACCAAGCCATGACGAAATTGTACCTTCTGTCCTGGTCTCGCGATTGTTCTTAGGAACAAGCCCACCATCATATCTTAGGGTACTGGGGAAGAACTGAGGCTCCTGCCAACGGCCAGCACCTTTTTTCCAGCCATGTGGATGAACTGCTTTGGAAATGGATCCTCTAGCCCTGGTTAAACTTCAAATGACTGTAGGCCCAGCTGCCACCTCATTAGAAACCTCGAACCAGATCCACCAGCTAAGCTGTTGCTATATTCTGGACCTATAGAAATGATGACAGATAATAAATGTTTTAAGTTACTGACTCTGGGGTGATTTGTTGTAATGTGTACTAACTAATGCAGGGTGTCAGGAAATCCTTCACATGAAAGTGCCATTTGGGGAGATAACTGTGGCACCTTCCTTTCTCCCAAGCTCTGACGTGTTCTGGAGTGAGCTGTTGTTTTTTTTTCCTTACTCCCCCTGGGTTGTAAGAATGGCCTTGTGTTCCAGGCCTGGTCATGGGGGTGGGGGTTAACTTTGCTTTGTTTGGGTCAGGAGTGGGCGTATGGCCAAATCCCATCTAAAGGAACTCATTTCTATGCTTTTCTTCAAACTGCTGTGTCAAAGTCCTTTCTGTGACCTGTGCTTAGGAACGCTATAAGCTGGCGATACATGATTTAGTCCCAGCTACTCAGGAGGCTGAGGTTGGAGGATTGATTGAGCCCAGGAGCATGAGGCCAGCCTGGGCAACATAGTGAGATCCTATCTCTTAAAAAAATTTTTTTAAAAGAAATAAACATAAACATAAGCTTATAGAAATATAACGTAGGAACTACTAGTAGCCCATCAAGAGAGGAAGGCCTGTTTTAGAGTGAAGCCATAACTGGAAAGCAGAGCTAAGTGTATAGGAAGAGCGAGAACAAGGTCAGCGGAGAGGATTTGAACCCGGAATTCAGCAGCCACAAGGTTACACATGTAACCCATGTTTACATGTTGTAAGACACAATAAACCTCTTTGTTCTTTAGTTTTATTTGTTTTATCTAATGCTTCAAGGAATTGTTTAGGGTACTTTCAACCCAATGTCTTGAGTTTCGTTTGTTTTTTGAGGGGACGGGGACAGAGTCTCACTTTGTTACCCTGAGTAGAGTGATATGACATCATAGCTCACAGCAAACTCTTGGGCTCAACTGATCCTCTTGCTTCACCCTTCTGAGTAGCTGGGACTACAGGGAGACCCCCACAACACCCAGCTAGTTCTGTTTTTTTTTTTTTTTTTTTTTTTTTTGAGACAGAGTCTCACCCTGGTAGAATGCCGTGGCATCAGAGCTGACAGCAACCTAACACTTTAAGGCTCTAGTGACCTTCTTGCTTCAACCTCCCGAGTGGCTGGGACTACAGGAGCCCAGTAATGCTCGGCTGTTTTTAGAGATGGGGATCTCGATCATGCTCTTGCTGGTCTCCAACTCCTGAGCTCAGGCAATCCACCTGCCTCGGCCTCCCAAAGTACTAGGATTATTGGCCTGAGCCACCATACCTGGCCTGTTTTTTTTTTTTTTTTAATAACCATAATTATAAAAAAAATTCAGCCTCTCTTATCTATAAAATGGGTCTGATTTCACCTCCCTTGGTCTATATGTTATAAGAAGTTAATGAGGGAAGATTGGGTGACGTACCTGGGACAAAGTTAAGAACCCTCTGATTCTTCTGTTTACTCCTGTCCCCCCTTCTGAAATGCTGTACCCCATTTTGATCTTTTTTTACTCATATGGTGTTTCTTGAATGTATGCCCACACATATACTTATGAGCATTGCATGCCATTTGCTTTTTTAATAAATTGCCCTATTAGGGAGCCTGTGCTAGGTACTGTGATTGGCAGTGCTGCTTATACATTTGCAAGCATATCAGGAGTTAGGCTTGTGGACCTGGCATAGGTAAGACCCAGAAATGTCTTTCCCTGTAATGTGAGCAACCTGAGTGGGCAACACTTACCTGAGGTTTAAACCTGGTGTCAGGTAAGAGTATGGAAGATCTGTGTAATCCCGACAATCTATAATGTGGGCATTGCAGAGACAGATAATGCTGACAGTGGAGTGGAGAACAGTTTGAATTTAAGATAAAAAATTCTGTGTCTTGCAGTTTTTTTCTTTGCGGTATGCACACATATTTGCATTATTCTAGGAAAGCTGGAATGCTGCTGGTTTCTAGTGGTATTCCTAGTATTTAGAGTGGTTCATGGTCTTTCTGGAGATGGTTGTGATTTAAATTCATCTTATTTTCATTGAATCAGAGAGCAGCACAGTTACTTGCATTGCTCCTCTGTATAACAAGCTTTGCCAGCTTAGTTTCCAGTCCCCTGCTTGGGTTCCTAAAAGCACTCGGGGTTGCAGGTGCTGACTTTCAGACATAGCACTTAGTGAAAGTACTAGTATGCAGCTCTTTCACAAGGGGATTCTTATCCTAGTTCTTCTCTGTCCTTTCTCTTTCTGCAGGAGTCTTTTCCCCAAGAGCTTCTTTGAGAACTATGAATTTTGTAGTCATGTCATCCTGACTTCCATCTTCAGTCTTTTGTAATTAATTGTCTTTGTACTTCCTTGGTGTAAACATGTTCTCATGCCTTTCTCAAACACCAGCAGTTTTCTAGAATTCTGTGGTTCCCTGGAGTCTTCTAGAATTTTACTGTCTATAATTTGATCGTCCAAGTAAAACTTCAAAACGTGGTTTGAAGGAAGACTTGAAATAGCTTCAGAATGTTCATGTTAAAGTAGACTTTCCGTAATAATTTACTTTGGGATATAAAATAATACGATAGAGTAGATCTCTCTAAAGTACATACGTAATTATAATTTCTTTTACTGCTGTCTTAGTATTCATGTTCTTGGTTTGAGTAGTGCTTCAGGCCTCCTGTTAGACAGCTCACTGAAGGGAAGAGCCTCTGGTCGTTTGGACACTGTGCTATGGGTTGGAGGAATATTAACTGTGAAACCAAGGGAACAAGCAGGGCGCGGGGGTCACGACTGTAACCCTAGCACTCTGGGAGGCTGAGGCAGGTGGACTGCTTGAGCTCAGGAGTTTGAGACCACCCTGAGCAAGAGTGAGACCCCATCTCTAAAACAAGCCCGGTGTTGTGGTGGGCTCCTGTAGTCCCAGCTACTTGAGAGGCTCAGGCAAGAGTATTCTTAAGCCCAAGAATTTGAGGTTGCTGTGAGCTATAATACCCTTGCACTCTACCAAGGGTGACAAAGTGAGACTCTATCTCAAGAAAAAAGAAAAGAAACCAAGGGAACATGGGGGCAGGGGGACAACCCCTGGATTTCAAGGTGTTGAGGAATCCGGGGATGGGTTTCCTTGAAGTCAGGGAGAAGCAGATGTCTCCCTATTGCTCTGGTCACACAGCTTCGGTTTCTGCCTCTTCCTACCCCCAGAAGAGCTTTCATAGCTGCCTTCCCTTCCCCTCATCATGTTTCCTATAAGTCCTGGTATCTGTGGGGTAGAGATGCTAGTGACGGCATGATGACCTCAGACTCTTGTACTTGCAGAATCATAAAACCCAAGTTTTTTAATTGCAAAATACATATAACATACAATTTATCATTTTAACCATTTTAAAGTGTACACATCAGTGGTACTCAGTATTTCTCAATGTGATGGAATCATCCCCACTATATAGTTACTTTTGCCTCACCCCACATGGAAACCTCATAGCTATTAAATAGTCATTCTCCATTTCTCACCCCCCTTAGCCTCTGGACATCACTCATCTACTTTCTAAGACCAAAATTTTTTGAAGGTATTTTAAAAATAAGATTGACCGGTGTGATGACTTAGGCCTGTGACCCTAACACTTTGGGAGGCAGGAGTGGGAGCATCACTTAAGGCTGGGGGAGTCTGAGATAAGCCTGAATAAGGGGGTGATTCTGCCTGTATGAAACACAGGAAAATTAGCTGGGTGTTGTGGTGGGTGCCTATAGTCTCAGCTGTTCAGGAGGCTGAGGCAGGAGGATAGGCTGAGCCCAGAGTTTAAGGTCACAGTGAGGTAAGAGGATATCAGTGCACTCTAGCCTGGAGGACACAGCAGGATCCTGTCTCCAAACTGGGGGTGGTGGTTGGTTGACTCCATAAACTGTAGTGTAAGAACAAGCCAAAAGTAGCAGAGCTATGATGAAATGAGGCTTACATTCTGTTCCACGGTTTTGTTTTATTGTTTTACCATTTCTGATTGTCCACCTCAGACACTTTCAAGTCTAATTCCAGTGCATTTCTTCTAAATGTTCTTCCTTTATTGCTAAAAATAAAATACCTTAAAAAAATAAATAAATAAAATACCTTTTTACGTTGGCCGTTTCTTTTTCTGGTCAATTCCCGTCCTACTCTGGTGGTCCTGCGTGTATCTAATCTTTCTTTTTTACTCTCTTCATATAGCCTCATATATTTAGAATTTGGCAGTTTTGCAGTTAAGGTAGACTCATTACTCCAGGAATTTCAAATTGCAAAGTCTTGTTTAGAGTTAGAATTAAAAAGTCCTTTGAAGATCCTGGTATATCTTATATACCCTGAAAGAAAAATCACTCAGAGAGTTTAAGTAACTTGTTCAAGTTCATACAGCCCTCCAGTGGCCAAGGCAAAACTTGAACCCACCTCTCCTAAATTCACAGATGCCAGATACACATCTCTCATGGCAACTTCATAACTGGTAGTGGCTGTCTGGAGCACCACGCGTGAATGAGTCTGTGTCTTTGATTGATTAATGATGGCAGGGAGTGGACTGCAGAGACCAAATGATGTACACTTACCGTGATTGCCTCTGTCCCAGCATAGCATCCTGACAGTAATTTTTTAGTATGGGTAGAATATTATTTCAAGGATTGTTTGAGTTAGTTGGGGGACTGATCACAAGGTCAGGGTGAGATCCTACACACCACAAGGCTTTTTAAGCTCTCAATTGTTTTAATTTTTTTAAATGGTTGAATTATAACTCGCTGATTGGTACTATGATTAGTTTTTGTACCAATCTTGCAAAGACTAATGTAGTCTGTAATGTTTTATCCACTTTTAAAAAATTTTTACATATACATGTGTTTATTAGGTTTCCGCCCTTTGCCTTCATAAAATTAAAAAGGCTTAAAATTTAACAACAATAACAATGTTTAAGGTAAAGGCTAGAAATAAAAACCTTGCAAAGAACGAATGAAGAAAAATAGATTCAGAAAAGAAATCAGACGATTGCTGCAATGAAGTATTAAGCAATAATAATAATAGTCATGCAAAGAGTAACATTCACATTGTCCAGTAAGAGTATGTCTATTATAGAATGCTTTGACTCTGAGGTTCAGTATGGAGTCATCAATTAACTTCTTATTATTTTTTCCAAAGTCTCAAAAAATAGACAACTAATATTTATAAATAAAAATAAAAGATAATTCCAAAAAACAGATCATGCCAAATCATATAAACAATAGAAAAAGAAGAAATACTTCAAAATCATTCTACTTAATCTAGTTGATTAACAAAAAGTGGATAAAAAACACATTTTTAAAATATGATATGTTAGTATCATAATTTGCGGCATATAATGTTTATCCATAGTTTTTGTCCAAACATTCAGAAAATCAATCTTCCTTCTTTTTTGAGACAGAGCTTCACTTTGCTGCCCTTGGTAGAATGTCGTGTGTCATAGCTCACATTAACCTCAAACTCTTGGGCTCAACTGCATCAGCCTCTGAGTAGCTAGGACTACAGGTGCCAGCCAGAACGCCCTGCTATTTTTTTTACAGACAGGGTTTCACCCTTGCTAAGGCTGGTCTTAAACTCCTGAGTTCAGGCAATCCACCTGCCTTGGACTACCAGAGTGCTAGGATTATAGGTGTGAGCCAGCACTCCCAGGCCTCATTTAATTTTTTAATTGAATTTTTTATTTGTTTTTTGTATTATAATGGAATTTTGACCTTTGTTTTTTAATATACGGTGGTCTAAGAAAGAGTTGTTTCATTCTAAATAAAAGAATTAAAAACATTTACAAAGATTTGGAATTAGTAGTACCCATGTGTAATGTGCACCTCTATTTTCCCTGCAAATTTTGGGCAAAAATGTGTGCACTATATATGGAAAATATGGCATTTTGCTGAATGTTGGCTTTGTGAAATTGGCTTCTTATTCCCTGTAATCATACATGGCTTTCTTCTTTTGGGGGAGAAATAACATCAGATGGGTTGAACTGGACTCTCACAATCTCAGTTCTCTGGACACAGAGAATATTTAATTTTTGGCTGGGGGTGCTGGCCTGTCCTCTGCGACTCAGCATCCTCCCTTCCTCTGCCTGTTGGAAGCTGGTAATGACACTCCCCTATCTTGACAACTGGAAATTTCTCTAGTCATTGCCAAGTACTACTGGGTTTAAAATCAGCCCTGTATGAAAACAACTGGGTTAAATTGATGCATGTTTTCAATGGGTTGCAATAATTTTTTTTAAGGTTATTTTCTCTCAGGTCCATTTGTATTTTAGGTGTTGGAATAGTGATAGAAAAGCTTCTTCAAGAAAGGAAAATACTCATTATCTTTAGAAAGACACTGGGAAGGTTTTCTTCCCTGTAGTACTAAATAGGAAAATTACAAATATAGAAGTTCATTTTACAACAATAGGTGGCACACTACTACCAGAAGCCTCGTTCAGAAGTAGATAGAGGAGTCAGTTTTATGAACAAATGTATTTCAGTCCATTTTTATAAACAATATTACCATCTCCTTTTATTTCTCCCCAAAAAATGGATATTGTGCTTTGAGAGTGGCTCTGGAGCCTATTTTGTTTTTAAGAATAAAGAATGTCTCTCATTACCCCTTAAAAAAAAAAAAATAAAAAAAATAAATGTTGTATTCAGAAAACTAGGGAACCACAGTTTTTGGAGAAATCTAAGTGGAATATTGTACACCAAGAGAAATTTACTACCCCCAAAGGCATGCCCTAGTCCAAAGGGAAAAAAATGTCTATTTGTACTCTTGCTTATGTGCCCAACATAAAGATAAGATATTCAAAACA
>CAUYON010012256.1:0-13556 GCA_963573935.1 Arctocebus calabarensis | reverse complement strand
AAGGTGCCAGCCATGTACACCTGAGCTGGCGGGTTTGAATCCAGCCTGGGCCCACCAAACACCAATGACAGCTGCAACCAAAAAATGGCCAGGTGTTGTGGCAGGCGCCTGTAGTCCCAGCTGCTTGGGAGGCGGAGGCAGGAGACTCGCTGGATCCCAGCAATTGGAGGTTGCTGTGAGCTGTGATGCCACAGTACTCTATCCAGGATGACAGCTTGAGGCTCTGTCTCAAAAAACAAAAGAAGTCCTAGTATCCAAAAGAAGAATGCTTCCACTAGGGTATACCATGGGCTTGGAAGTTGACACCAACATCTGGCTATTTCATTCCATTTATTTAGTTATATATTTAGAGATCGAGTTTTACTCTGTTGCCCAGGCTACAGTGCTGTGGCATCAGCCTTGCTCACAGCCATCTCAAACTCCTGGATTCATGTGATCCTCTTGCTTCAACCTCCTGAGGTGCTGGTACAACAGGTGCCCACCACTACATCCGGCTAATTTTTCTTTTCTTTTCTTTTCTTTTTTTTTGAGACAGCGTCTCACGTCACCCTGGGTAGAGTGTCATGGCGTCACAGTTCACAGCAACCTCCAACCCCTGGGCTTAGGCGATTCTCTAGCCTTAGCCTCCCAAGTAGCTGGGACTACCGGCACTCACCACGGCGCCCGGCTATTTTTTAGTTGTAGTTGTCACACTTCCTTCTAGACACTGACATTCCACTGCCAAGCTGGTTTTTTCTGTGGTGCTTTCAGGGCAAGGACCGAGGGAGGGACATAGCAATCTCATTATAATAGTTCGTGATAACATTATACACTGGAAGTGTATCATTCCTGACATGTACTTCTACCTTTTTAAGAAATTGCACTGAAGGCTTGGAGCCCATAGCAGTGGTTACGGCACCAGCCACATACACTAAGGTTGGCGGGTTCGAATCCAGCCCAGGCTTGCTAAACAACAATGACAGCTGCAATAAAAAAAAATAGCTGTGTGTGAGCAGCACCTGTGGCTCATCAAGTAGAGCGCCGGCACCATATACCGAAGGTGGCGGGTTCAAACTCGGCCTCGGCCGACCTGCAAAACAGAAAAATAGCCAGGCATTGTGGTGGGCACCTGTAGTCCCAGCTACTCGGGAGGCTGAAGCAAGAGAGTCCCCTAAGCCCAGGAGTTGGAGGTTGCTGTGAACTGTGTGACGCCACGGCACTCTACCGAGGGTGACATAGTGAGACTCTGTCTCAAAGAAAAAAAAAAAAGAAAGAAAGAAATTGCAGTAAAGAACAACACATTTCCAAATGTATTGTGTAAGAATGTGTTCAGGAGCCAATGCTTATTTAATGGGGCACGGTTCACTTTTTTTTCTACAGACCTTGAAATCAACTTCTTTCTGCCTTCTTTGGGTACATGTTTGGTAAGCAAACATGTATTTATTGAGTAACTGCTATGTGCCAAACATGGTCGTGTGCTTTTTTGGATGCATCAGTGAACAAAGCAGACAAAGATGCCTGCCCTCATGGAGCTAATCCTCTAGCAGGGAAGGAAGGTAATAAAAATGATCAAAATAGATATGCATATTTTACAGTAGGTCAGAAGGTGGTAAGTCCCCATGGGGGGAAAAAAGCATACGTAGCCAGATCAGGGGAAGAAGTAATACCTTGGGAGAGAGGGGCAGGCTGTGGTATTCAATGGAGTGGTCAGCGTGGGCCTCTTTGAGAAGCAGACTTGAAGTGGGTGATGGAGTGAGCTGGGCACATATCCGGGGAAGGGTGTTCCAAGCAGAGGGAAGAGCCCTAGCAAGGGCTCTAATCCCTGGAGCAAGCCTGGTGCATTTTAACTTATTTTAAATATGCCACTGAGAAGCACTTTTTCCCCCTCAAATTCTGGCCCTCAAACTTCTGCTTATGTGAAATGACACAAGCAAGTGCATTTTATAAGGCACACACTGCTTACCATGCTTAATTGAATATCAGGCAAGTGTTGGCCATTATATCTAAAAAGTGTACCCAGCACCAATGGCTACTATTGTCCAGGGACGCTTGTCTTTCATGTTGATCTGCTCGAATGATCTGACCTCTACTGCAGAGCCTAAATGAATCAAACCACCAATTCCCTGGTAGCAAGGGTCTGGATGAGATATAGAAACCTCTGACGAGACTAAGGCTATCTCCCAACAGTAGCTGGTAAGCAGGTTCTGACTAGTGAGATGTGGCTGGAATCTGTGTTCCACAGTCTGCTCACCAGCCTCATGGGTTTGGGACAGCTGAGAGTAGCATTGGATGTAGCAGTGACCTTGGCAGTTATTGTGGTATGACCTTGAAGTCAAGGAGACCCCAGACTTCTACTATTTTAGTCCTCCCAATGATTTTATAATCATCAATTCCCTTCATTAAATATCTTTCTGCTTGAAATATCTAGATAGGTTTTTATTTACTAAATCTTGAGTAATCAGAGTTTTGCAAAAACTGGTGACCTTTTTCCTAATGTCCATTTTGACATTTGGGGTACTTCTTAACTCTCTTCTCTACTAGAAATGTGAACAGATTTTTGATAACTGATTCATCTTTGAAAAAAAATGTGCACATAATACCTCTGATTTGAACAGCCCCTAAGATCTGAACAGCCCTCTATCATTTGAATAGCCCCTTCGAGACTCACGGTGAAGTTTAAATGCCATTGTGACAGAATTGAGATGTGAGACCTTTAGGAAGTGATTAGTTTATGAAGATTCTGTGGTCATGATTATATTGATTGGACTTTGATGAGTGTGCACCAAGTACCAGGCCATGAGCTGGGCACTGTGACACCTCTGCCATCCTCCCAGCCACCTTGCAAGGTAGGTGTGCTGCCCCTTGCCCAGATGAGGCAATTGGGGCTCTGAGAGGTGAAATCTCTTGTGCATGGGCCCTCAGGAAGCAGGAGTGTGGCAAGATTGACTCCAGATTTTTATGACCCTAAATGCCACTAAGAGAGAGAACAGCAGATTTAACAGAGGATATATTAGGCCCTTTAAGAACCCCAAAGCACATGACAAAAATAGGCAGTGGCACTTTCCTCCTAGGCATGGGCAACTCAATCAAAACCAGGCCATTTCCATAGCAAACCTTTGTCCTCTTTTTTTTTTTACAGATAGAGTCTCACTTTGTGGCCCTTGGTAGAGTGCTGTGGCGTCACAGCTCACAGCAACATCCAGCTCTTGGGCTTAGGGGATTCTCTTGCCTCAGCTTCCCGAGTAGCTAGGACTACAGGCACCCGCCACAACGCCCAGCTATTTTTTTGTTGCAGTTGCCACTGCTGTTTTAGCTGGCTGGGGTTGAGTTCGAACCCATCACCCTTGGTATATGGGGCTGGTCCCCTATCCACTGAGCTACAGATGCTGACCGCAAGCCCTTGTCCTTTAAAGAGAGGGTGTCCTGCTCTCCCTGGGTAGTGGGGGGGCTATGAGGATTAGATTGAGGGTGGGCACAGAGGGTCCCTTTGCCATAATGGCTGTGAGGTCAGGCTCGCAGTCCCTTGTGGGGCCCAGAACACCTTGTGCCACCTCCCCAGCCTCCATGCTCAGAGAGACTCTGGTGGACACTAGCAAATGCAGTAAATGGGAGAGATTTAGTCATTTATTTATTTATTTATTTGAGACAGAGTCTCACTTTGTTGCCCTGGGTAGAGTGCGGTGATGTCATAGCTCATAGCCACCTCCAATTGGGGCTCAAGCCATCCTCTTGCCTCAGTTTTTTTTTTTTATTTTTAGTAGAGACGGGGGTCTAGCTTTTTGCTCAGGCTGGTCTTGAACTCTTGAGCTCAAGCAATCCACCTGCCTCAGGCTCCCAGAGTGCTAGGATTACAGGCGTCAGCTACCACACTCGGCCTAGAGGCAGATATATTAAGAAAACCCATGGGCAGAGACTCATTCCTGGGCAGGAATAGGGAAGCTGTGATGGTCCACTCTTGTCTGGCCAGCAAAAGGCTCCAAGATAGACATTTAGGCCGGGAGCAGTGGCTCATGCCTATAATCCCAGCACTTTGGCAGGCCAAGGTGGGTGGATTGCTTGAGCTCAGGAGTTGGAAACCAGCCTGAACAAGAGCAAAACCTCATCTCTACCAAAAATAGAAAAACTAGCTGGGTGTCGTGATGGGCGTCTATAGTCCCAGCTACCCAACTGAGGCAAGAGGGTTGCCGTGAGGTAGGCTGACGCCACTGCGCTCTAGCCTGGGGCAACAGAGTGAGATTGTCTAAAAAAAAAAGAGAGAGATAGTTTGCATGATGCAAGTTTTGCTCAGAATAAAGTCCATCCATAGATGGCAATCCCCTGCCCTCCCAGAATGGGGTGGAGGCGAAGAGGGAAGAGAAGGGGGTTCAGAAAGAGCCAAAGGACCAAGATGCCCTGTCCCCACCTCCCTTAGAGGAAAGCCTTTTCTCTTTTCTCTTCTACCCACCCCCACCCACCTCAGCTGTTCCTTGTCTCTCTTTTCTGGGTTGGCCTTTCTTAACCACCTCCCACCCAGATAGTGCAGGTACACCCCATACGGGGCTGCTCAGGGACAGGGGCCAGGAGCTGGGGAAGGGAGCCGCTCATTTTGCCAAGTGTTGGCTTTGAGGACAAGTGCAGATGGTTGGGGACAGGACTCCCACCTCCACACCCCTGTTCTCTCCCCAGTCTTCTCTCCAGTTTCCACACCCCACTTTCTTCAAATGTCCCTTAACAATCTGTGGCTTCCAACCCATCACTGTTCCAGAGCCTGCTTTCCGTTCCCCAGGCGCTAAACTCTTTGCTGCCTCAAAGCCTTTGCACTTGCTGTTCCTGGAGCCTCCGATGCACTTCACTGAAACACTTTGTCCTTCAGGGCTCCCCTCCGGAGGCCTTCTCTAGACACTCAGGCTAGGGCAGGGCCCCTCGTTGCTCTCTGAGCACTCAAGTTTCTCCTTCAAGGACAAATCATGACTTTAATCATAAATCAACTATAATCCTAGCCTAAGACAAGACCTCAATCCTTGCTTTGAGGCCAGGAGTTTGAGACCAGCCTGGGCAACATAGTGAGACCCTGTCTCTATGACTGAATGAATGGATGGATGAATGAGTGGTGGTAACAAGTCATTCAGTGTCAGTGTCCCCAAAAGGGCCCTCCAAATTCATACATATAAGCTGGATCTGGCACAGAGACTAGCTCAGAGATCTCACATTGGGTAGAGAGAATGGAGAAGGCTTCTCAGCCAGAGGAAGTGACCGTCCTGGCCCCACTGGGCTCCAGGTTCTAACGCTGCGCCTGCTTTCTGTCTGTTTAATAAACCTCGGGCTGCAACAGGAAGAGAGTTTGACTGAGAGGCTGGCTCCCTCACCTCTATCCCTTCCAGCCTCCACCTCTTTGAGCTGTTCACAGCAAAATCCTCCACCCTGTCTCTCTTTCCTATTTCCTTTTCGCTCTTTAACATGGTCCTGCTAAGGGCGTGATTTCCAGCAAGACGCTGAGATCACGCTTGCTAAGGTCCCCTCTGTCAGGCCCAAACCCAGGCCAGTTCTCTGACATCATCAAATATGACTTTGCAGGTTATTTGATGCACAGACTCCCTCTTTCTTTTCTTTTCTTTTTCTTTTCTTTTTTTTTTTTGAGACAGAGCCTCAAGCTGTCACCCTGGATAGAGTGCCATGGCATCAGAGCTCACAGCAACCTCCAATTTCTGGGCTCAAGCGAGTTTCTTGCCTCCACCTCCCAAGTAGCTGGGACTACAGGCGCCGGCCACAATGCCCGGCCATTTTTTGGTTGCAGCCGTCATTGTTGTTTGCTGGGCCCGGGCTGGATTCGAACCCGCCAGCTCAGGAGTACGTGGCTGGCGCCTTAGCCCGTTGAGCCACAGGCGCCGAGCCAGGACTCCCTCTTTCTTGTGTAATTTTCTGTACTGGGCTTCTAGGACGCCCCCTTCTCCTGGTTTCCTCCTGCTTCTCTGCACCTGTTCTTGGTGCCTTTCTGCTCTGCTCAGTTGCTGAACACAGTGGTGCCTCATGGCTCAGCCCTAAGGCATAGTGGCTTTTGTCTACTCTTGCTCCTTCTTTCCCAGGTGAACTCAGTCAGAGTTAGGTAAAATGCCATTTTAGAATCATTGCTCCCAAACCAATGTGCCCTCCCATCCCAGTCTATGCCCCTGTAAAGAGTATGACCAGTCACCTAGTTTCTTGGGCAGGAAACCTAGAAGTGATGTGTGGTGCCTCACTTTCCCTCGTCTCTACCTCTGACTATTGCCATGCCCCGGCTCTACCGTCTTCACTGCTGGAGCCCTGGTTGGAGGTACCATGATTTCTCACCTGGAACCCTGCAGACACTGCTAACTGGCTGTCCGGCTTCCTCTCTCATCGCCTCTTCCACTGCAGACTTTCCAAAACATAAACATTGCTGAGGGCTCCCACTACTTAGACCAGAACCCAAAGTCTTGTCCAAGGCCTATGCGGCCCTGCAAGGTCTGGCCCTGCCCACTTCTCTCGCCTCATCCCTCTCCGTCTCCCATCACCCACTGGCCACATCTAGCCCCATGGAACTTTCAGGCACTCCAAAGTTGTTCTCCCCACAGGGCCTTTGCAAAGCCTGTTTTCACTCTCTGGATGTCTCTTCCCTGAGGTCTTCAAATCGACACGCCCTCTGAGAGGCCTTCCCAGATTGCACCCTGCCCTCCAGATCACTATGTTCTGTTACCCTGTTTGATTTTCTTCAGGGTACTTACTGCTATCTGGTAACATGAGTCGTAGATTCGCTGTCTGTCAATAACAACTGATGATGTCTATCTTGTATCCTGCTGTGTCTGGCCAGCTAAACCTGTGCCTGGCATACAGTAGTGGCTTAAAAAACTTATGCAGAAAGAAAGAAGGGAGGGAGGAAGCCCCGAAGTGTAGTTTAGAGCAAACTCTGGTGCCCCATAAAAGGCCAGAGTCCAGAGACCAGATGCCAATCTTTGTTAATCTTAAATAATCCCCCGTTGGGGAATTTCACCCATTCTCTGTCTGAAATTCTTTTCTTCCCTCACTCAGGAGTGGCCAGAGTAAAGTTCACGGAGGAAAGTCTTAGCCTCCCAGTTCACAGCCACCACAGGCAGATTTAAGGTGACCCCATAGAATTCTCTACTATTAATTCCTTTCACCCTTAAGTAACTAAAGAGGTCAACAGGGAGGGTTCCCAAAACAAAGAGACTTGGCTCCAAATAACATAATGGTGATAAGAACTACATTTTGTTGAGCTATTATTTTGTGCCAAATAAGATTTTTGATACTTTTTGTGCATTTTCTCACTCGACGCTCAGAAACACGCCTTGAAGTTGATGCATCAGTTATCTATTGTTGCCGACAAACCACCTTAAAACTTAGTGCCTTCACAGAACCACCGTTTCAATTGCTCACAGGTCTGCAGGCCAGCATTTCAGCAGCGTGGGTTTTTGCTGGTTTTCCCTGCACTTGTTCATGTGCAGGTGACACACTGGGGCTGAGATGGCCCCACGCACTTGTGTGGCTGTTGGTGCTGATGCTTGGCTGGGTCACGTGTCCCCAGCAGGCCAATCCTGGCTTCTTTCACACAATGGCAGAGTTCCCAGAGAGCACGATTTGATGTACAGCATTTTTAAAGCCCTGGCTTTTAGTCACGTTTCCTGATGTCCCATTCCCAAAGGAAGTCACACAGCCAAGCCCAGAGTCACTGTGAGGGGGGAACACGCAAGGGAAAACCATTCACCAGAGGTTGTTCCCAAGCAGTCAAACACAGCGGTTGGCACCTATTAGCCTTGTCTTACGGGTAAGGAAATCGAGGATCAGAAAGGGCAAGAAACACGCTCCATCATGCAGAGGTAGGTCCTGAACACACAGAGGAACACAAATCCTTTGTCACAGCTCAGTGTCTCCACTGCCTTCCAAAGGCAATTAAGTCCCCATCTTGTGAAATGTCAAGATGTCAAGTCTGTCTTCCCTGATCTCCCAGCTGCCCTGCTTTGATTACCAGCAGCCAAAATTACACTAGGTGAAGTCACTTAACCCTTTTGTTCCTCAGACTCCTCATCTGTAAAGTGAGTTTTGTAATAATGCGCTGTCTCTCTCTCTCTCTTTTTTTTTTTTTTTTGCAGGTTTTGGCCAGGGCTGGGTTTGAACCTGCCACCTCTGGCATATAGAGTCACGCCCTACTCCTTTGAGCCACAGGCGCCGCCCAGTCATAGCTCACAGCAACCTCAAAGTCTTGGAGTCAAGCAATCCTCTTGCCTTAGCCTCCCTAGTAGCTATCACTAAAGGCGCCTACCATGACATCTAGCTAGTTTTTTTACTTTTAGTAGATACAGGGTCTTGCTCTTGCTCAAGCTGGTCTTGAACTCCTGACCTCAAGCAATCCTCCTGCCTCAGCCTCCCCGAGCGCTGGGATTACAGGTGTGAGCCACCATGCCTGGTCTGAACTTCTTATATATTCTGATTATGAATCCCCTGTCACATAGATAGTTTGAGAGTATTTTCTCTCATTCTGTGAGTTGTCTCTTTGCTTTGCTGATCGCTTTGTTTGCTGCAAAGAAGCTTTTTAGCAGGGATTTTACCTATTTTTTCTTCTGCTTGCCTGTGCTTCTGAGGTCTTACACAAAAATCTTTACCCAGACCAATGTTCTGGAGTTGCAGGAAGATGAGGCCCAATGGAGAGAATGAATACCCAAACACCGTATTTAAGAGAAAAAAATGCTTTATTCAGTTGGCGGAGCTATGGCAAATCTAAAAATCTCAAAATGACCACGCTCCCCGACTAGCTTTATATCGCTAGTCAAAAAGTTCCAGCCCACGGGTACCTCTCTCACTGGTCAGGTTGAATCAAGCTGGAGAAGCTGTTCCAGCAACCACAGAACTACAAGATTTCACAGAAGCCAGAATTTCCAGGTCCCAGGAAGTTAAGTTTCTACCATTCCTAAGAGCTGAGTCACCAGGAGGCCCCGGCAGGTGTATCCTTGGGGTCTCCTTGAGAAGACCTCTGTTCTCCTAGACCTCACGCCTCCCAGGTGTCCTCTCTCACTGGAATACTTCCTGAGTGTTTTCTTCTAGTCCTTTCATAGTTTCAGGGCTCAGAATTAAGTCTATAATTGAGTTCGATTTGATTTTTGGTAAGAGAAAGGGGTCTAGTTTCATTCCACCACACATGGTTATTCAGTTTTCCCAGCCCATCATTGAATGGATGGATAAAGAAAATGTTCTGCTGGAACACTATCCAGACTTAAAAAAGAATGAAATCTTGTCATTTGCAGCAAAGTGAGTGGAAGTGGAGGTCACTATTTTCAGTAAAATAAGCCAAGCACAGAAAGACAGATATTGCACGTTCTCACCTATGGTAGATTAAACAAGAAGATCTCATGAAGATGGAAAGTAGATTGGTGGATGGCGCCTATGGCCCAGTGGTTACAGCGCTGGCCACATACACTGAAGTTGGTGGGTTCGAACCCAGCCCCGGGTCAGCTAAATAACAATGACAACTGCAACAAAAAATAGGTGTCATGGTGGGCGCCTGTAGTCCCAGTTAATTGGGAGGCTGAGGGAAGAGAATTGCTTAAGCCCGAGTATTTGAGGTTGCTGTGAGCTGTGATGCCATGGCACTCTACCCAGGATGACAGCTTGAGAGTCTGTCTCAAAAAAAAAAAAAAAAAAGAATAAGTAAAAAATAAAATAAAATAGGTTGGTGGGCTCAGCACCCATAGCTCAGTGGTTAGGGTGCCAGCCACATGCACTGGGGCTGATGGGTTTGGACCAGCCAGGGCCTGCTAAAACAATGACAAAAATAACAAAAAAATAGCCAGGCATTGTGGCAGCTCCTGTAATCCCAGCTACTTGGGAGGCTGAGGCAAAAGCATCACATAAGCCCAAAAGTTTGAGGTTGCTGTGAGCTATGATGCTGTGGCACTCTGCCGAGAGCAACATAGTGAGACTTTGTTTCAAAAAAAAAAAAAGAAAGAGGATGGCGCCTATGGCTCAAAGGAGTAGGGCGCTGGGCCCGTATGCTGGAGGTGGCGGGTTCAAACCCAGCCCCAGCCAAAAACTGAAAAAAAAAAAAAAGAAAAAAGAAAGAAAAGAAAAGAAAGAAAGTAGGTTGGTGGTTACCAGAGGATAGGAAGGATAGGAGGGAGGAAGGAGGGTGGATGAAGAGAGAGGAATAGGTACTACCATGCAGTTAGACCTAGTGTTTGACAGATAAGTAGCGTAACTAGAGTCAACATTAGCCTATTGACCATTTCTACATAGCTAGAAGAGAATAATTCAAATGTTCCTAGAATCAAGAAAAGATGCCCATGGAAATCCCAATGACCTTGATCTTTGCACAGTAGATGAAGATTTTGTGGAGGTGAAGAGAAAAGTGCCCTTTCCCCTGAAGGCTCCCTGGGGAAAGATGAGGTTACAATTAAAACAGATTGATAAGAGGGAGAGGTTTATTCATACTGCACACAGAAAGAATCACGGAGTGATTACCCAATATCCCAGTGGGACCCGGATCTTTTTATACTTGCCTTTTAGAAGGCAGGGGGAAATGAGGAGGGTAAGAAGTTCTATCTAGGGGCAGTAAATGGTTGCTAGGGAGGATGAACAGATGGGGTAAACAAATTGACTTATAAATTAACCTGAGAGACAGGTATTATGTTTAAAATTATTTCCTCCATCTTTTCTTCTAGCTTCCTCCTGCTCCTTCTTTGGGCCAGCTTAGACATTAGAGTCCCCAGGAAGCCTCTGACCTCCAAAGCCCAGGTCAGGAGCCTTTCCTCAGTGTCACCAGTGTCCTGTACTGTTCCCTCCCCACTGTCTTCCCTGCACCCAGCACAGCTTCAGGCCTGCAGCCTGTGATTAATAAATAGCAGACAGCTGGGCGAGGTGGGTCATGTCTGTAATCCCAGCACTCTAGAAAGCTGAGGTGGGTGGATCACCTGAGCTCAGGGGGTCAGAGAGCAGCCTGAACAAGAGTAAGACCCCTGGTCTCTACTAAAAATAGAAAAACTAGCTGGATATTATGGTGGATGCCTATAGTCCCAGCTACTTGGGAGGCTGAGGAAAGAGGATCGCTTGAGCTCAAGAGTTTGAGGTTGCTGGAGAGCTGTGATGCCACAGCACTCTATCCAGGGCACAGAGTGAGACTACTTAAAAAAAAAATAGATTTGTGCCAGGTCTGGTTGCATTCTTGATCTTTTTCCTGCGATATTATGAGTTAACAGGGAGGGAGAGAAAGTCAATTGTTCTTTCCAAGGGTCCATGTGGTTATGCAGATAGAGGGGAAGCCCCTTCCAAGGGCCTCTTGATCTCTAAGGGCCTGTATGTCAAAATACTCTTTATACCAAGGAGTCATGTTTCGGGGTGAAATGTCCTGAGCTCTTTCAGTACTAAATTATCACATGTACCCCCAAAACAATATGAGCATCTATTGTGTATCAATAAAAACATGTCGATATTAAAAAAAAAAACATTGAATGAATGAGGGATGGGGACCCCTAGCACACATTAGGTCTAGATAGATGGTCAGTTTCTCCTTTGCCCTTTGGGAAAGCCACTGGGGGACAGGATTCCACTTGGAGAGGGCAGGAATGGCCAGGCACCCATTGAGGGTGGTTTTTGGACCAGGCCTATTGGCTAGACTCCATTCTAGCTGAGAGGCTTCTGCTGGATGAGAGGCTGTCATGGTCATGTCACTCACACCCTGTGCTACCCTCATCCACAGGAGAGCCTGTTTTTCCAGGCCCTCTTCCATCCAGCGCCTGATTGCTTTTTGCACAGAAGGGAGCCTGGTTCCCCTTTTCCAGTTTTGGGGGACAAATATGATTATCAGGTAGCAGCTTCAAAGTGTCCATACTTCAGAGTCAAGGAGGGGACCAAGCCCAGAGACATAAAGGGACTTGGCCAAGGTGTTAGATGTTGAAAGGTGGGAAGGTGCCACAAAGAACCAGGCTAAGTAGAGTTAATAGCAGAGATTTATTAGGAGCATCTGCAAGCAGATGGGCTGCCACTGAAAACGGAAAATGGCGACAGCCCTGAGATAGGTAAGGAGGTTCTTTTTTATGGGGTTGAGTCCTGTTTGGTGAACATTCTGGAGCCATCCTGGAGGTGAAGTGTGTGTAGTTCAGCAGCTGGTGGATGTGCCCGCCATAACTCAGTAACTCCAGACGTGGTATAAAAGACCAAAGGTCAGCTGCTGGAGGCCTTGTAAGAGGTCGAGGGTTATCTGCCGGGAATCTTCTGTAACCTGGAAGGACTTTTTTAGCAGAATCAGAAAAGCAAGGAGCATTCTATTCTTTGTTTAATTAATGTCCAGACTCACCACAGCCAGGGAAAGGCAAGCAAGTCCTGTCCCATTCTTTACTTAGTGAGTGTTTAAACCCACCAGGGGTAGAGATGGACTCTCCCAGGCAGAGAAAGTCTAACATGAAATTGCCCAGTGTACGGGTGACAGAGACCAGAGGAGAAGATCTCAGGTTTCCCTCCCTACTCACACCTGTCAGCTTTCAGGCAGCCATTTGTGTACTCGGTTCTTGGGGTGCTCTTGGCCAAAGAATGACCAGACAACCCCAAAGTAAGCCAAACATGAAACAGTTTATTGAGGACAAAAAGGTGTACAGAGTAAGGTTTACAAAGCAAGACACATTTGCCATATAGAGCGATGGGCCTCCATTGCCAAGATAAGAAAGGACTCAGCTATGGCCTGGGGTTCTTTTCATTTGTTTGTTTTTATGTTTTTCTTAATTTTAATTTACTTTTTAAAATGTTTTAAAATTTCGGGTTAGTGGCAGGGTACATATGATTGGGTTCCATTGCTTACATTTGTTAGAAAAGTCCAGGTTGTATTTGCCATATACTCCACGTTGTATCTGTTAGGTGGGAGGTTCTCTCCCCCTTCTTGAATTTCATTGTGTTTTTCCTCTTCTGTGAGCCAATAGTTGTTCATCTACTAGTTTCACATTAGCATTGAGTATGTGGGATGCTTGTTTTTCCATTCTTGAGATATTTAACTAAGGAGAATATTCTTTTTTTTTTCTTTTTCTTTTTTCCAGATTAATGTGAGGGTTTGAACAATTAGGTTACAATGTTTGCATTTGTTAGGTAGAGTCTCTCCTGTAGTTGGTGAGCCATGTACCATTTCATGGTGCCCATCAAGTGGGAGCACACCAGTTTCTCTCCCCCTCTCCTTCCATCTCCCACCAACTTGAATCGAAATAAGTTTTTCTCCTATGTGGGTGTGTATTACATCATCTGCTGGCTTCACATTCGTATTGAGTACATTGGATATTTGCTTTTCTATTCTTGTGATACATTAAGAAGAACAATGTGTTTCAACTCCGTCTAGGATAATACAAAAGTGTAAAGTATCCATCTTTTTATGGCTGAATAGTATGCCATGGTGTACATATAACACGGTTTGTTAATGTGGGGTTAGAAATCCCCACATGTAAGTCTCATGTACGTCTCATTCAAGTAAGCCACTAATGGGTTAAACTGGCTTTTGCCTTCACAGAAAAAGCAATAGATTTGGGCAACCCTGAGGGAAACACAAAGACTGTTTTCTGGTCATCCAGGAACAGATACTTTGAAGCTTTTGTAGCCAT
>CAUYON010012255.1:0-26929 GCA_963573935.1 Arctocebus calabarensis | reverse complement strand
ATGGGTCCAGTTTCAGTCTTCTACAGGTCGCCAGCCAGTTCACCCAGCACCATTTGTTAAATAGGGAATCTTTACCCCACTGAATGTTCTTAATTGGCTTGTCAAAGATCAAATAGCGGTAAGTAGCTGGGTTCATCTCTTGATTGTCTATTCTGTTTCATATGAAGGCTAAAACCCAACTATAGCACAAGAATACAGGGAAAGGGGAAAGGGAGGGGAGGGGAGGGGGAGGATGGGTGGATGGAGGGCAATTAGTGGGAACATACCTACGGTGCATCTTAGCAGGGTACTGGTGAAACTTATTAAAGGTAGAGTATCAATGTCTTCATATAGTGATCAAGAAAATGCCATGAAGGCTATCTGTAACAGTATGATACAAATATTTCTGAATGTATATGAAGCACATTGTGCCCTATGATTGCACCAATGTACACAATTATGATTCAATAAAATTATGAAAAAAAAATTTGCTTTGAAATCTTTCCTAAGTTCATTACCCAAGCCCTCCCTCACAGTTAATTTCTACTAACTGCTTTTTCCTCAACATATGGGTCACATATTCCTTTATTTTTTATTTTTGTCATATCTTATAATTTTTGGTCAAAACTGGAAATTTTAAGTAATGCATTTTAGCAACTCTAGATGCTGATTCATTTCTCTGGAAAGTTTTGATTTTATTTATATGAAATTAATCATGAAATATCTTTTTTTGACTGAAAACAATTTTTGTCTTAAAGTCAATTTTGTCTGATATTAGCATAGTCACTTTAGCTCCTTTTGGTGGGGTGGGAGGGTTTACTGTTTGTATGGTATATCTTTTCCATTCTCTTACCTTCAACTTATTTGTGTCTTTGAATCTCCCTTAGACTGCATACAGCAGTATAGCATTAAAAAACATCCATTCAGGGCGGCACCTGTGGCTCAATGGGTAAGGTGCCAGCCTCATCTATTGAGCGTAGCGGGTTCAAACCCAGCCCTGGCCAAACTGCAACAAAAAAATAGCTGGGCATTGTGGCAGGCACCCGTAGTCCCCACTACTTGGGAGGCTGAGGAAAGAGAATCGCTTAAGCCCAGGAGTTGGAGGTTGCTGTGAGCTGTGTAAAGCTATGGCACTCTACCAAGGGCGATAAAGTGAGACTCTGTCTCTACAAACAAACAAACAAATAACAACAAAAAAATTCAGCTTCTATCTGTCTTTTAACTGTTTTGTTTATTCCATTTATATTTAAGGTAAATACTGAGAAGGTTGACATTTTCCTATTCATTTTTTATTTATGACTGTTTCTTTCTCTGATCTCTCTGTTAAGGTGTCTGTCTCTATATGACACACAGCCTTTGGGCTTCACTAATTTTCAGCTGACTGCTTTATTTCTTTGTCTTAATTTTTTTTAATAAGAGGAAGGGCTTTATTTACTGGCTGGGAGCTTACAGCATAGAAGATGTCTTAATTTTTTAAGAGCAGTTTGGTTCACAGCAAAATTAAGAAGAGTGTAGGAGAGATTTCCCATATGTGCATAGCCTCACTCATTATCAAAATCCTCCACCACAATGGTATATTTGTTACAATTGCTGACACATCATTAGCACCCAACAGCTCATAGTTGATGTTAGTGTTCGCTCTCAGTGTTGCAAATTCTATGGGTTTAGACAAATGTACACACATAATGACATGGGTTCACCATTATAGTATCATACAGAGTAGTTTCACTAACCTAGAAGTCTTCTGTGTTCCACCTATTCGTCCTTCCTTTCACTTAACCCCTGAAAACCTCTGTAATTTTTACTCTTTCTAGAGTTTTGGATTTTCCAGAATGTCCTATAGTTGGAATCATATAGGATGTGGTCTTTTCAGATGGATTTCTTTCACTTACTATTACACATTTAATTTTCCTTCTTGTATTTCCATGGATTGATAGCTCATTTCTTTTTAGAACTGAATAACATTCTGTTGTCTGAGTATCCTACATTTATTTATCCATTTACCTACTGAAGAACATCTTGGTGATTTCCAAGTTTTGGAAATTATAAATAAAGTTGCTATAAACATCTTTGTGTAAGTTTTTGTACAGACATATGTTTTCAAGTTCTTTGGGAAAATATGAAGGAATAAGTTCAGAGTGATAACTTGAAACACCCAGAGCACTCCCAAGCTGGTAATGTCCTCTGGCAATGTCCTCACCATACATTCTAGGAACAGGTGGGATCTATTGGGATCATGTTTGTATTTTTTTACTACCACTGCCTAGCACTTCCTTATGTGGGTATGAGAGTAATAATAGTTCTTTGAGAAGATGTATATGATATTTATCTTCTTGTATATCTAACTTATTTATAGATCAGTTTGGACTTCTTAATTCTTTATTTTGTGTGTTTATGTTCTTTATAGCACACTTCATTCTCTCTAATTACCCCTTAAGGTTTTCCTCTTTTATCTGTACTAACCGAGGCAACTGGGGAGTGAAACTGAGCATATTAGTTTAGTTACTTTGACAGTGGGAAAGTCTATTAGATCTCAGTTCCTCCTCATTATATTCCTTATTATACTGTAGTATCCTAGTGACAAAAATCAGGCAGTTTCTGCATGTGAGCATTAAACTAGAATATTTTACCTAGTTGATTCCCTTAGCCTCCATAACTAATAGTGCAGATGCTTGTAGCATTAGTTACATTCATCTTAATAAGTCAAAATATAATTCTGTAGAACTTAGTTATATTGATTTTTAAAAACTTTCTGGCAAGTACAGGGACATAATGTGTTTTCATCTAGGAAAAAAAGGAGATTTTATTTGTGCCTGAAATTAATGTCAATAATACCAGCTCAGTAAAGCTGCTGTTTTCTAGTAATTAAAGAACATTTTGAAATAGATATTGGTATAATAATCAAAAGAGGAAATTTTGGTACAGGAAACAATAGGAAGGATTTCTGACTACAACTAAGAGATGCATTTTTATCTTAGTTTCCAACTTCCATGCTTTGATTTGAATCCTCAGCAGAATATGTATCACAATTATTTACAACTTCTTGATACCATATCATTATTCTAGAATATCATTAGGGCAGAGAGATTTTGATTATTGCATTTCAAAGCTTGCTGATAACAATCAAGCTTGTTATATGGATTGTGGTTTTCCCAGAAGTTCAATGCTTGAGCAATATGAAGTGTGGGAAGCTGAGGATCAGCAGAATCTTTGTGAAGTGTAACCTTCAGGAATCCAGTTCAGATGCTTGCCTTTCCCAGCACAGTGCTGAGGGGCAGCGTAATACTTGTTCTGGCAGGACCTCAAACCAGAGTGGATGATCGACTGAGGAAGATTCTCTGTAATAGGGAAAAGGACTGTTAGGATCCATTTTAGGGCCTAAAGGCCACCAAAGGTCTGTTATTTCATCCTCAAACACCCTTGTTCATTGTGCTCCCACCCACTTTAATGTAACAGGCCCTCATCTTGCTTCTCTTCTTTCTGCAATTTAAACAATGTCATCAACTTCAACTAGCTCTCATTACAAGCAGACCCAGCCTCTGGAAGGGGGGATATGAATGGGTCAGTAGTTTTCTCCCATACTGTCAATGCCACAGAACCATGAGAATCAGCCCAGGGGGTGTTCTCAGGAGAGATATCTGCACTAATCTCCAGGTCCAGAAATGACTTTGTCAATTCAGATTAACAGGTTATGTTTAGTATAATGCCCAAGAGCACAGAGAGATCCATGGTCAGATTTTATTTAGCTTTGCTATTTCCTAGTTATGAAATTTTAGGCAAGTTACTCATTCCCCCTAAACCTCAATTTTCTCACCTTCAGAATAGGTTTATTAGTACTAATCTTGCAATATTGCTTGTGAAAGACTAATAAGATCATATATTTTAAGTACTGAGCCCCATGTTGAACTCACAGTTGATACTCAAAAACCACTTTATCTTATTTTTGATTAATGATTTTAATTAAAAGCTTTGCTCAACTTATTTATGTTCAGCCTATTCATTGTTCAGCCCAGAAGCATGTGGTGTATTTGTACACACAGGTCCTAGGCATGCCCTCTGATTATACTAGTCTCCTGCCCTAGCTCCCTTCCTTTATCAGTCACGCCCTGCAGAGGGCATGCTTTCACCTTGATGCCTGGCTCTGAGTTCTGGTGTCATGTCTACTGTCCAACACCTACTTTTGACTTCCTTCAGATTTTGAGAGATTCCTAACACTTTTCCTGCCATTTCAGTGTTGCATTCTCTAGTATTCATTTCTTATTTAATCTCTCTTGTTTCATGGTGAACGTGTGGTCAAATCATAGAGGAGATGGTACAAAGAAAAATATAAACATCTGTCTTATGGAATGAAGATTAATTTTAAGTTCTTCTACATTTTGGAAATTGTCAGGGTTCCACCCCAGGGGCAGGGTCCTCTAAGACCTGTGGAACTGGAAGCAACTGACTGAGGAAATATAGAATTAGAAATGACGGCAAAGAAAGAGACAAGAGACACAGAATAGAATTAAAGGTGGGAATTCAGGGGGTCCATTGCCCATTTGTGGGATTCTGGTAGTGGCCCAGAGTGTTTGCTTTTATTGAAGTCTATTTGCCCAGAGGGTAAGATGAGGGAGGGAACAAAGATGCCTTTAGTTTCTTTGAGTGAGCATATCAGCTCCTATTGTTATTATTATTATTATTATTATTATTTGAGACAGATTCTCACTTTGTTGCCCTCAGTAGAGTGCTGGGGTATCACAGCTCATAGCAACCTCAAACTCTTGGGTTTAAGTGATTCTTTTGCCTCAGCCTCCCAAGTAGCTGGGACTACAAGTGCCTGCCACAATTCCCAGCTATTTTTTGTTGCAGTTGTCACTGTTGTTTTAGCTGGCCCAGGCTGGGTTTGAACCTGCCAACTTCCGTGTATTTGGCCTGTGCTGTAACCACTGTGCTATGGGTGCTGAGCCACCTATTGTTATTATTTAAGGGTTTGAGTAGCCTTGAGAAATCTGAAATCTGAGCCTTATATTGGGAGAGCCTCTCACTTGAGATCACACATATAGATTTCTAGGGAGGTGTTAAACTCTGCAAGTTCCCTGTGGAGTAAAATGCCACTGGAATTAATCTCTGAGGAATGGGTGGGAAGGGAGAATTTTCCTCCCATCACCACCACAGAGGATTTTCCTCTGTGATAAGGGATATAAGCTCTTCTGCCCATATTCCAGGGCTTGAGCTACTCCCTTGATCTCTGCCCCAGGCAAATTCAAATCTCCACAATGGGTATCTGCTTTGCTTGTTTACTAGGCAGGAAATGACCCAGTTAATGTATCTTTCTAGGTCTTTGCCCTAGTCTCTTCTATGACCATTTTTCTGCAGAGTGCTCACAGATCCAGCAGGGGTGTTTGTAAGCTGTATCCCCAACAGGTTAGAATTTCAGAAAAGGCAGAAAGCTTGCTAGCAATGGCTAGCTTAAGTGTAAACTAGCTACCTTTTCTTTGTTCTGACTCACAGAGCCTACTTTCTAATTTTCCTCTTTTTCTGAGGGTGCTTTCCTTTGCCAAGAATGGGATCTTCAGTCCCCATTCTCCCAGCAGGAAATGTAACATGTTTTCTGAGATTTAAGCAGCCTTTAAAGTTAGTTAGAGATTTAGTTAGCCTTTAAAGTTAGCAGATGACATAGTCTCTGTTAAGGAATGTCATCTTACTTATCCTGTTTTATAGGGATTCAAAAGTTAGTTGAACTTTCAATCCATGTTTAGAACTGCCTTCATGGTTCTAGGATTTAGGAATATTTAAGTTCCATATGAAGTTGTTTGCTCTTAAAAAAAAAATCTACTCTGAGATTGTTAGGCAAAAGATGTCTTGATCTTACTTAGTGTACACAATAAATACAAGAACTGAAAATTTTCAAGGCAGAGTTTTGCCCCCTCTCTCTCCCAAGTTATAGCTGTTTGTCTTGTAATAAGTTTAATAGCTTAAGGAAAAGCTCTATTCAGTATTCCCATAGGTAGAACCAACAAGTATGAGCTTGCAATCTAAAATTGTAACTCACAGAGAAAGAGTTCATCATGAATGAGAGCAAACAAGACTTTTTTGTACTGAAATATTTTAAGAATGATGAATATGATTTTTAAGATGAGATATTTTCTTTATCTAATCTTTCCTTATCTTCCCTTAAAAATTATTTTAAAAAAGCCAATGAAATAGGGAGATTTTTATGTGTTATTTCTCTCAAATCAAATAACTATTTTTTTTATTGTTGTTGAGGATTCATTAAGGGCACAGAGAACCCAGTTACAGTGATTGCATTTGTTAGGTAAAGTTCCTCTTATAATTGTGGCCCATCCCCAAGAGGTATGTCACACCCTGTGACCCCCCCACCCACCTCCACTCTTCCCTCTCCCTGCACTCCCTTCCCTCACCCCCCACTGTGAGTAGGTCATCAATTGTCCTCATATCAGAATTGAGTACATAGGATTCTTGCTTCTCCATTCTTGTGATGCTTTACTAAGAATAATATGTTCTACTTCCATCCAGCTTAATACAAAATATATAAAGTCTCCATCTTTTTTAATGGCTGAATAGTATTCCATGGTGTGTATGTGTGTATATGTGTGTGTGTGTGTGTGTATATATATATATATATATACCACAACTTAATCCATTCCTGGGTGGGTGGGAATTTAGGCCATTTCCGCATTTTGACAATTGAACTGTGATAAACAATCTAGTGCAAATATCCTTACAATAAAAGGATTTATGTTCTAGGTAGATGCCCAGTAATGAAATTGCAGGATCAAATGGGAAGTCTATTTTGAGCTCTTTGAGGATTCTCCATACTTCCTTCCAAAATGGTTGTATTAGTTTGCAGTCCCACCAGCAATGTAAAAGTGTTCCTTTGTCTCCACATCTGCAGCTTGGAGGTGTGGGCCCTTCTGTTTGCTTGTTAGCCATTCATCTATTTTCTTTAGAGAAGGTTCTATTCATCTTATTATTGATTTTGTTGTTCAAATTTTTCCAACTTTTGCCATTGGGAGCAGCCTCAGTGTCCTTTTGACTCCTGTGTTCTTTTGACACATCTTCACCAATTTACAAGAATTTCCTTATTTTCTGGGATCACAAAATGTTCCTGATTCCTTTGGTATTTTACCTGAGTTTTCCCTGGAATAAACTGCTTTTCTGATGAGTTTGCATTCATTTTATTGGAGAGTGGTATTTAGAAACCAAAATCTGGATGCAGGTTATGCTCGTAGCAATTCAGGTTCATTGATTTTAGAACCACACTTCCATAGACGTATATCTGTTTCTATATCAACCTGTCACATATGTTTAAATACTTGAACTCACGTTGATTTATCCAGTTCCCTGGATACCCCTGACACACTGATCTTAGTGGAAATATCTCCAGTGTATCCCTAAGAAGTAAGACATTGGATTAAAGATTATATATATATCCTTTATCATGTTAAGAAAGTAGCCTTTGATTTGTGTTTTCTTGAGTGTTTTAATCAAGGATGAGTATTGAATTTTGTCACATATTTTCCCTTCAGCATTTCTGAAAATAATCATGTTTTTCTCCAAGAGTATTAATAGTGTGTATGACATTGGTGAATTTTCTAATATTGAACCAACCTTGAATTTTAGAATGAATTATCCTTGCTTATGATAGGTAATTATCTTAATGTAGATGGATTCTGTTTGCTAATACTTCATTTATTATTTTATATTGATATTTATAAATAATACTGTCCTGTAGTACTCTTTTAAAAAATATTATACCTGGTTTAGGTATCAATGTTACATTTTCTTCATAAATAGAACTAGGAAAATATACCTTCTCCTAGTAATCTGGAATAAATCTGTAGAGATTGGGACTATTTGGCCTTTGAAGATTTGGCACGATTTCCCTGAGACCATCTGGTCCTGGTTCTTTTGGGATAATCTAGTCATTTTTTTCAATAACTTTCTATTACTTTGGAAATAAGACCTTTTTAAGCTTCCTAAATCAGATGAGGGTGAATATTGGGAATCTATATTTTTTGAGGGAACTATCCATTTCACCTACATTTTTGTTTTTGCTTTTTGAGGTACAGTCTCACTCTGTCACCCAGGGTAGAGTGCAGTGGCATCATCATAACTCACAACAACCTCAAACTCCTGGGCTCAAGTGACCCTCTTGCCTCAGCCTTCTGAGTAGCTGGCACTACAGCTGCCCACCACCACGTACAGGTAGTTTTTCTATTTTTAGTAGAGACAGGGTCTCACTCTTGCTCAGGCTGGTCTCCAATTCCTGAGCTCAAGCAATATTCCCACCTTGATCTCCTAGAGTGCTAGGATTACAGGTGTAAGCCACCATGTCTGACTCCATTTCACCTAGGTTTTAAAATTTATTTTCATAGAGGTTTCTAAATTAGTCATTTATATTTTGTAAAAAGTTTTTTCTGTTTCAATAGTAACTTTCTTCTTCTACTTTCTTATGTTTAATATTTGTGCTTTTTACCTCATTTTCCCCCCTTGTTTAAGTTAGATTTTGGTTTGCCTATTTTGTTAAATTTCTCCCCAAAACCCCCACCAAGATTAAGTTTATTAATCTACTGTTTTTCTATTTTCCGTGTTATTAATTTCTTCTTCAATTTTATTATTTCTATTCTTTATTTTATCCTTTATCTAGTTTTCCAAATTTATAATTTAATTTATTTAAAATATTTTATTGATACATGTATTTAGGCCAATGGTTTTCCTTTGATCACTTTAAATACATCTCTTATATTTTGATAGTGTTTTCATTGTTATTTTTTAAACATTGTAATTTCAGTTTTTATATCTCCCCAAGAGTTATCTTAACAGAAAAATTTAAACTTTCCATATAGAAGGGCCTTTCTGTCTTTGTTTTTGTTAGCAATTTCTAGTTCAATTAACTTGGGACCAAAAAGGTTTCTTGTTTTTAAAAATATTTATGAATTATGGAAGTTATTGGTGTTTTCTTTGTGACTGAAGATAGCAACTTTTCTTGTGAATGTGCCATGGACACTAGAGAGAAATTTATGTTCTTTATTTTCAAGGTGTAGTTTTCAGTATAAATTCATAAAATCTGTTCTATGGATTATGCTGCTTAAATTTTTGATATTCCTTCTACATGTGAATGATCTTATACTCTTATGATATGTTTGTATCTTCTGTTATTGTGTTTCAATCCTTGCATCTCATATACAACAATGAGATTTAAAAATTTTCACATTTCTCTCTTCCATTTTTCTCTCATTTTTAATATTTGCATCAATCCTGCTTTATCACATATATGTAACAATTGTCTGTTAGTCTTACACCTAACTGAAATCTTTATTTTACTCCTAGATATATATTTAAACATTTAAAAATTTCGACCATCATTTCTTTTGCTGACTTAATAATTGGTTGAATGAAGCTAATTCTCTAGTACAGGGGCAGGACACTGATGTGTCTGCTGTTACAAATAAAATTGTATTATAACACAGCTACACTTGTTTATTGTTAATGGCTGCTTTTGTGCTATTTTAGCACAAAGTTGAATGTTAGTGATCATATGGCCTATAGGGCACAGAATATTTACTTCCTGGCTCTTTACAAAAAAAAATTTCTTGATAAAGGATTCCTCAGAAGAAGTAATGTGTGCTAAATTTTAAGAAAGGTCTTGTATGTTGAAAATTATTTTTTTTGCAGTCTTGATATTTGAAAACTTGTGGATTCAAATCCTTAGTTTATACTTTTTCTCACTGATTTCTTTTATAAAAAGTCCTGCTTCACCATTATTTTGTTTTATTATATGTTGATTTCAAATGTTCTGATATAGGTCTGATTCTGTTTTTGCCAGTTGTCCTGGATGGTTTTGTTACCTCTTCCTTGAAATCTAATACTTTTAGACCATGTATCAGAGATTTAATTTTTAAAGTTCACTCTATTCCATTATTCTATTTTTCTTCCTTAAGGACTCCAATAAACAAACAATATTCCTTCATTGTATCTTCCATTCTACTACTGTATCTTGGACCATTTTTGTTGATTTATTTATTCATTTTTATTCTTTTGGCGGGATGCCTTTATTTAGTGATCCTTATTATATTTTCACTTATGTCTGTTGCCCATTGGGAACATCTCATAACTTATTCCTTATTTTAAAGAAATGCTTGTATGTGTCTTTTATATCATCCCTAGGTTAAATCAACTTTTTATTTCTCTCTATTATGTGTCCATTTCTGTTTTCTTTTTTTGAATTTCAGATTTTAAGATAGGTTTTATTTTTTAAGTACTTGCTTGAACATAATTAATTCATTTTTAAGTGTGGGTTTGCAATTTTCTTCTGCTTGTTCCATGGCCATTTTCAGGGGGAAGTTTCCCCAGCTGATACACATGACATCTCAGTCCCTAATTCTTTTTTGAACTTAACTATGCTGATGTAACTTCTGGTTCATTTAATGCTGCTGGGTTTGTGTTTTACAGGATTCTTATTTGTTCTCTTTTCTGTCAATAGAGCATGGTTCTTTGACCTTTGACTTGCAGAACCCCACTTTGACCCTCCTTTCTCATTTTCTGCTTGACCCTTAATGCCAAGACCTGCTTCTTTGCTCTTTTCTCTCTCAAAAGCTGCATGTTCCCAGGGTCCCGTTCAATGCTCTGACCCATTACATGGCACCTCCCTGGATCCCCTAATATGTGGTCACCTCTCATGGTTCTTCTTGGTGCCTCCTGAACCACCCTTGTCTTCCCATAGGCCTGTCTGCCTTGTTTACTATCGAGACTGAGACTGGGTGGCTGGGAAAGCAGCATGATAGAGAGCAGGTTGGCTTTGGTAGTATTTTCTTTTTCTTTTTATTAAATCATAGCTGTGTACATTGATGCAATCATAGGGTACAATGTGCTGATTTCATATACAATCTGAAACATTTTCATCAAACAGTTTAACATAGCCTTCATGGCATTTTCTTAGTTATTGTATGAAAACATTTGCATTCTGCATTTAGTAAGTTTCACCTGTACCCTTCTAAGATGCACCGTAGGTGTGGCTGTACCAATTGCCCTCCCTTCACCCATCCTCCCCTGCCCCTTTTCCCCATATTCTTGTGCTATAATTGGGTTATAGCCTTCATATGAAACCTGTAAATTAGCTTCATAGTAGGGCTGAGTACATTGGATAATTTTTCTTCCATTCTTGTGAGACTTTGCTAAGGAGAATATGTTCCATATTCCATCCATGTAAACATGGAAGAGGTAAAGTCTCCATCTTTCTTTAAGGCTGCATAATATTCCATGGTATACACGTACCACAATTTATCAATCCATTCGTGGGTTGATGAGCATTTGGGCTTCTTCCATGACTTAGCAATTATGAATTGGGCTGCAATAAACATTCTGGTAGAGCTATCTTTGTTATAATGTGATTTTTGGTCTTCTGGGTATATACTTAGGAAGGGAATTATAGGATAGAATGGCAGGTCTATTTTTAGACCTCTAAGTATTCTCCAAACATCCTTCTAAAAGAAATGTGTTAGTTTGCATTCCCACCAGCAGTGTAGAAGTGTTCCCTTTTCTCCACATCCATGCCAACATCTCTGGTTTTGGGATTTTGCTATGTGGGTTAATCTTACTGCTGGTAGATGATATCTCAAAGTAGTTTTGATTTGCATTTCTCTGATGATTAAGGATCATGAGCATTTTTTCATGTGTCTGTAGGCTATGTGCCTGTCTTCTTTACAGAAGTTTCTTTTCAAGTCCTTTGCCCACCCTGAGATGGGATCACTTGTTCTCTTCTTGCTAATGCATTTGAGTTCTCTGTGGATTCTGGTTATTGAACCTTTCTTGAAGGTATAACCTGCAAATATTTTCTCCCATTCTGAGGGCTGTCTTCTTGCTATACTTACTGTGTTCTTGGTTGTGCAGAAGCTTTTTAGTTTGATTAGATCCCAGTAGTGTATTTTTGATGCTGCTTAAATTGCCGGGGGGTCCTCCTCGTAAAATATTCACCCAGGCCAATTCCTTCAAGAGTTTTCCTGCACTTTCTTCTAGTATTTTTATAGTTTCATGTCTTAAGTTTAAATCTTTAATCCAGTGAGAGTTTATCTTAGTTAATGATGAAAGGTGTGGGTACAGTTTCAGTCTTCTACAGGGCACCAGAAAATTCACCCAGCACCATTTGTTCTATAGGGAATCTTGTCCCCGCTGAATGTTTTTAATTGGCTTGTCAAAGATCAAATAACAGTAAGTAGCTGGACTCATCTCTTGGTTCCCTATTCTGTTCCATACATCTATCTCTCTGTTTTTGTGCCAATACCATGCTGTTTTGATCATTATTGATGTATTCTGCAGTCTCAGGTCTGGTAGCATGATTCCTCCTGCTTTGTTTTTATTTCTAAGTAATATCTTGGCTATTTGAGGTTCTTTATGTTTCCGTATAAAATGAAGTATTATATTTTTGAGATCTTTAAAATACGACAATGGAGCTTTAATAGGAATTGCATTAAAATTGTATATTGCTTTGGGTAGTATGGACATTTTTACAATGTTTATTCTTCCCAGTCATGAGTATGGTATGTTTTTCCATTTGTTAACATCTTCAGCTATTTCTTTTCTTAGAGTTTCATAGTTCCCTTTATAGAGATCTTTCATGTCCTTTTTAAGGAGTACTTCCAAATATTTCATCTTCTTTGGCACCACTGTGAAAGGAATAGAGTCCTTGACTGTTTTTTCAGCTTGGCTATTGTTGGTATGTATAAAGGCTACAGATTTATGGGTGTTGATTTTGTACCCTGAGACACTCCTGTATTTCTTGTTCTGTAGCAGAATCCCTGGTGTTTTTCAGTTATACAGTCATATACTTCTAAAAGTTCTATAGTAGAATCCCTGGTGTTTTTCAGATATACAATCATATCATCTGCAAAGAGTGAAAGTTTGATCTCTTCTGACCCTATATGGATACCCTTGATTGCTTTTTCTTCCCTAATTGCGATGGCTAAAACTTCCATTACAATGTTAAAGAGAAATGGAGACAATGGGCCTTGCCTGGTTTCTGATCTCAGTGGAAATGATTTCAATTTAATTCCATTCAGGCCAATATTGGCTGTGGTTTTGCTTTAGATGGCCTCTATTAGTGTAAGAAATGTCCCTTCTATACCAATTTTCTTGAGTGTTCTGATCATGAAGTGATGCTGGATATTTTCAAAAGCTTTTCCTGCATCAATTGAGAGACCCATATGGTCTTTATTTTTTAACTTGTTTATGTGCTGAATTACATTTATAGATTTACGTATATTGACCCAGCCTTGAGACCCTGGGATAAAGCCCACTTGGTCCTGGTGTATAATTTGTTTCATGTGTTGTTGGATTCTGTTTGTTAGTATCTTGTTAAATATTTTTGCATCAATATTCATTAGTGATATTGGTCTATAGTTTTCTTTTCTTGTTGGGTCTTTTCCAGGTTTGGGGATCAAGGTGATGTCTGCTTCATAGAATGTGTTGGGTAGTATTCCATCTTTTTTCTATATTTTGGAAAAGGTTGAGTAATAGAGGTACTAGTTCCTCTTTAAAAGTTTGGTAGAATTCTGACGTGAAGCCATCTGGTCCTGGGCTTTTCTTTTTAGGGAGATTTTGTATAGTTGATGCTATTTTGGAACTTGGTATAGGCCTGTTCAACATTTCCACTTGATTCTGGCTAAGTCTTGGAAGGTGGCATGCTTCCAAGTATTGATCAATTTCCTTCAGATGTTTGTATTTCTTAGAGTAAAGTTTCTTGTAATATTCATTAAGGATTTTTTGAATTTCTGAGTTGTCTCAGAAACATGTTGTTATTTCATCTTTACCATTTCTGATTGATGAAATTAGAGATTTTCCTCTTTTTTTTTCTAGTTAAGTTAGCCAAAGGAACTAACTTTTTGATTTATTGATCAGTTGTATGATTCTTTTGTTTTCAATTTCATTTAATTCTGCTCTAATTTTGGTTATTTCTTTTCTTCTCCTGTGTTTAGGGTTAGAATGTTCTTCCTTTTCTAGATGTTTGAGATGTCTCATTATGTTGTTAACTTCCTCTGTTTCTGTTCTCTTGAGGAAGGCTTGCAGTGCTATAAATTTCCCTCTTAGGACTGCCTTTGCAGTATCCCAGAGGTTCTGATAATTTGTGTCTTCATTGTCATTTTGTTCCAAAAATTTAGTAATTTCCTTCTTAATCTCGTCTGTGACCCTTCTATCATTCAGCATAAGGTTATTTAGCTTCCATGTTTTTGTATGACTATGCAGATTCCTGTTGTTATTGAGTTCAACTTTTATTCCATGATGTTCTGAGAAGATGCAAGGAATAATTTCCAGTCTTTTAATTTTGGTGAGGTTAGATTTGTGACTCAAGATGTGATCGATTTTGGGGTATGTTCCATGGGCTGATGAGGAAAATGTGTATTCAGTTTTGTTGGGATGAAATGTTTTGTAGATATCTGTTAAATCCAAATGTTGAATGGTTGAGTTTAAATCTACAATTTCTTTGCTTAGCTTCTTATTGGAGGATCTATCCAATACTGCTAAAGTAGTGTTAAAATCTCTGACTACTATGGTGGGGAGGAAATCCAGTTGCTCATGTCTGTTAGAGTTTCTCTTATAAATTGAGGTGCATTCTGGTTGGGTGCATAAATATTAATAATTGAAATCTCATCATATTGAGTATTACCCTAAACAAATATGAAGTGTCCTTCCTCATCCTTCCTTATTTTGGTTGGTTTAAAGCCTATTGTATCTGTGAATAAGATTGGAACAACTGCTTTTTTCTGTTTTCCATTTGCCTGGAATATAGATGACCATCCCTTCACCCTGAGTCTATGTTTATCTTTTAAGGTAAGAGGAGATTCTTGAATTCAGCAGATATCTGGCCTGAGATTTTGTATCCAGTCAGCCAACCTGTGCCTCTTTAGAGGACAATTTAAGCCATTCACATTCATTGAGAATATTGATAAACCTTTCTAAAGTCCAGTGGACATTTTTAATCCTTTTGCCTCTGTGGAAGTTGGAATTTGATGAGAAGTTTTTGAGTGAGTTTATTTTTGTAGTGGAGGATTACGCTGGTCATTTTGGAGGGTAGGTCTGAGAATATCCTGGAGAGCTGCTTTATTATGGCAAATTTCTTCAACTTGTGAATGTCATTAAAGTATTTAATTTCTCCATCATAAATGAAACTCAGTCTAGCTGGTACAGAATCCTGGGTTGAGATTAAAAGTCATGACCATCCTCTTCTAGCTAGAAAGGTTTGAGCAGAGAGATCTGTATTTATTCTAACATTCTTCTCTTTGCATGTTATGGTTTTCTTATGTCTGGCTGCTTTGAGAATTTTCTGTTTTGTATTAACTTTAGTGAAGTTAATTTTGATGTGCCTGGGGGATGTCTTATTCAGGTTGAGTCCTATTGGGGGTCTAATACTCTCTGCTACCTGAATTTTGGAATGTCTTCACAAGTCTGGAAAGTTCTCTCTCATAATCTCATGAAGAAGAGACTCTGTGCCTTGTGAAGCCACTTTGTCACTTTCAGGGATCCCTATAAAGTGAATATTGGTTTTCTTCAAATTATCCAGAGCTCTCTGAGAGAATGATCCATTATTGCTGTCCGTTTCTCTTCCCGTTTGAACGTTTGGGAGCATTCAGAATCTTTGTCTTGAATGTCAGAAATCCTTTCTTCGGCTTGCTCCATTCTGTTATGGAGGCATTCTGCTGTATTTCTCAGATCTTTGTGCGCTGCAAATTCTTGTCTTAATGTGTCAAAATCTTTGGTGATTTTTGTCTTTGAATTCCTGGATTTCTTGAGACAATTTCTGAAATGTTCCCTGAATTTCTAATTCCAACTTTTCCTCTATTTTATTGACCTTATTTGCCATGCAAATTCTGAATTCAGTTTCTGACATCTCAGCCATCTGTTTATGAATGGGATCTTTAGTTGTATCTGCCAGATTGTTCCTTGGGGGGATTGATCTACTCTGGTTGTTCATGTTACCAGAGTTTTTCCACTGATTCCACCCCATGATTAATTTACACCATTTGGCTAGATGAAGGAGATGAAGGAGAAGTTGGGTTGGGGGTTCTAGGAGTAGTGATTGACCAGTCTTTTGCCTGAAAGCTAGGGCTGACGTTTGTACCTTTTCCCCTAGAGCTTTGTCTAGGACCTGTACAGTGATTTGGCCTGAGAAACTGGGGACCTTCCTGGTGTGGTGGGGTTAAGTGTCTCTGTCTTATTTACAGCTGGTCTCTGTCTTACCCTAGTGAATCAGTTACTCTGGGTTGAAGTCTGAGCTGTGGAGAAATACCAGCAGTTAAGTCACCATGCCCCCCACAGGAAACAATTGGAAAAGGAAAATCAAACCTTCCCACAACCTCACAGCCAGAGTACCACTTAGGATAGTCCTTGGGTGATTGGCCCAGTTGTGGAGGTCCCAGTGAATTGTCCCAGTCAGCACCAGTCTCAGGTGGGAGAGTTCAAAAGGTCTCTGGCAAGTAGATAGCAGGGGTCTGCTGGCAGCTCTAGTATAACTCACACCGGTGCTCCATAAGATCAGAAGGACCCACTCAGCAAATAAATTAGCCTGGGAAGATTGATACCTCCTTCCCCACCTTGCAGGTCTGTCACATCCAGTCACTGGTAACCCTGCAGTACTGTGATCCAGTTCCCTCCAATGAGCAGATGCTCCAGGGGTTTGTGCCTGCCTGAGTCACAGGGAGATCTGTGTCTCTTCAGCCAGGCCACTACTCTCTGCCACTCTCTGCAACTATCCGGCAGGGTGAGGTGAGTCCTGACAACCTCAGGTGCTTAATGGGGGCTGGGGTGATTCACTCAGTTCCAGCCCTGCCCATGATTGATGTTGCTGACAGAACAGAACAACTGCACAGAATTTGTTTCTGTCCAGGCTGTCCTCCCCTATGGATCAGATGCTGGACTGCAAATCAGCCCTGGCTGTCTTGCTGCTGATCTTGGCTATAGTTTGTATTGGGGCTGACTCAGTAAGTAGTCACACTTAGCTGTCAGTTCCAGCCTCTTCCCGCTTGCCCTTTGTCTCAGCTTTGATCCCCTGAGGGTCAGGTGTATCTGAAGCTTAGTAAAGCAGTCCTCTGGGTCAGCCCCGCCCTGGGAATCTGCAGTGTCTTCACGTGTGTATTATAATCCCTGTGCTCTGCCTAAGCTGGTACCACCTCATGCATACCCTTTAATCCCAGAGCCTGTGTTTCTGTCCCACATCTGTTACACCAGTGGCTGCCACTGCAAATGCTGCCCAGCTTCCTCTGGTTGCCCAGAGAGACAGGGAGTGTCCTTTCAAAATATCCCTAGGGGGAAGAGTGCTGGAAGATGGTGGCAGAGACGGTCCCGTAGCCCATCTCTCCCCGGTCAGCAGGTGAGAGGGTGGGAGCTCTGGATCTTTCCCCATGTGAACTATTGGAGTGGACGGACAGCTGGTGAGACACAGAGATCGGGAGGATTGGCGTGTTTGAAATATAGTTCTTAACCATGGAAACTGTTGCAAACCATTTCCCCCTGCCCAGTGGAGGGACATCCAGCCCCTCCCACAGGGAGGACAGCAGGTCCCTACCCACAAGCTCTAATCAGAGAAAATTCCACTGAAGCATGGAACTCAAAGAGTTTGACGTTCAGAAAGGGGCACTGCTAGGATCCACGGAGACCCGGGCAGCCCTGGCGTGAGCCAAGGGGTCCAGACTCTGCCAGACTAACACATTTGAATGTCCAAAATGGCGAGCACCTTTCCCCCAGATCAATGAGAGAGAGAAAGAATGGGTGACCAGCCAGCGTTACACTAGGCAGGGACCCTAGTGAAGCCTGAGAGGTGCGGAAAAGACACTTTGAGCTGTGGAAGTTGGCAAGGAGGGCCCCCGAGCACTTCAGCTGGAGAATAACTGAAGTTCAAGTTCCCACCAACAGCCCTGTGAAGCCCTCTCCTCTCCAGCCTTCACAGCTACTATGAGCCGCTGTGAGCCGTGGCCGTAGCAACTGCCGCTGCTGGTGCTGCTGCGGTCGCGCCGCCTAAGCCGCTGCTACCATTAGCCGCGGTGCTGCTGCCCCGCGAATAGTGACACCACTGCCACCACTGGGGCCCCTGAGATCTGCAGTGACCGCGAACCCCCTCCCCCCACAGTTGCCACAAGCCCCGCTCCCGCGCTCCCCTCTCACAAGAGATCATTCTTGCCAGACTGGACTGCAATTCTATATACATATAAGAATCATAATATTTTTGAGATTGGTTTTTTTTTTAATATCCTTTTCTTGGAGGCACTATCAACAAATAATTCTTTACTTCACTTTCTTTTCTTAGGCTATTTTTATTACCTCCTATTCTCAACTGAACATTCTTCCTCTCCTATGTTAATTTCTTTGTTCTTTCTCCCCCTCCTCTCCCTCCCTTCTTATAGCTTCTGAGAGTGCTTATATCATATTTGCTAGAGGCTTTTCTTCTTCTCTATTCTCAAGTATTTTATAAGAAGCACTTTTATTGTAGAATTCTTTTTTTTTCTTAGCTGTTGTTCTGTGATTGGCTGTTTGTTTGTTATGTTTTGTTTGTATGTTGATGTTTCTGACTGTGAGCGCATCTGTGGGCTTAGGTGTCTGGTAGCTCTTCTATGAATGTATTAGCCCATTTGCTATTAATGTGATTGGTGTTATAAATGTTTTCCTTGCCACCTTGATACTTCAGTTCACCCCCTGCCCCAGATTGGAAGTCTAGAACTCCAACTCATCCACAATCCAGACTGACTGCATTTACATTTGGACTGGAACTATTGAACTGTACAGGTTGCAGTCACCACATCAGTACCTAGGTGGAGGGCTGGTCAACCACAACCATAGAAGTCTCCAGTCCAATTTCACTCTCCTGCTCATATAGCTAAAAACTGAAAAACAAACATCGGGTGTAACCAGCGGAAAAACTCTGGCAACATGAATAAACAAAACGCTGCAACTCCCCCCCAAAATGACAAACCATCCAATCCAGACTATCCCATCAACAAACAGATAGCGGAGATGTCTGAAATTGAATTTAGAATCTGGATAGCAAACAAGATTAATAAAATGGAAACAAACATGGAGGTCCAGATTATATGGTTAATTCAGAAGATGTCTCAAGAATTCAACCAATTCAAAGACAAAATGACCAAAGATCTCAATACATTGAGACAAGAAGTTGCAACCCTCAAAGAGATGAGAAATACAGTAGAAGCCCACAGCAACAGAATAGAGCAAGCAGAAGAAAGGATTTCTTTATTTTTTTCTTTCTTTTTTTTTTTTGTAGAGACAGAGTCTCATTTTATCGCCCTGGGTAGAGTGCCGTGGCGTCACACTGCTCACAGTAACCTCCAGCTCTTGGGCTTAAGTGATTCTCTTGCCTCAGCCTCCCTAGTAGCTGGGACTACAGGCGCCCGCCACAGCGCCTGGCTATTTTTTTGTTTTGCAGTTCGGCCGAGGCCGGGCTTGAACCCGCCATCTTCGGTATATGGGGCCGGCGCCCTACTTGCTGAGCCACAGGAGCCGCCCACTGGAGAAAGTTTTATAGAGGTAAGAGGAGGCCTATTCTTCAAGGCTGAGTCGGATTCAAAACGAGCTCTGTATAATGGCAATTATTCAGGAAGGAACAACATGAGCTGCTCACAGACCATACAGGGGCAGGAGAGGTGGGTTTAAAAGGGCACAGATTGGTGTGCAACAGTGGGCCAGCATATTGGTGTTAAAATAGGACAAGAAGCTTAACTGTCAAAATCTTTAGTTATTTGGGAGACAAGTCATACACATTCTCAACACTGGTGAGCAGTCAGTGATCATTTACAGAAGGAAGGAAATCATCCTGGGGAGGAAATCCTCAAATAAATCAGGCTGTACCTGAGCCTAGAAGAGTGAGGAATTTATGTAAGTGGAGAGAAAACAGCTATCAAACCCCACCAATCTGAAGGGTCAACTGACTAGAGATTGAAATGAACAAATCCTGGAGATATGGGCAGGACCCCTACTATAGTGTCCTGGTGGGTTCAGGGGGGAGTTTTCATTTATCCGGAAAGCCTAGGAAAGCTCCGAATGTTATCAGACACCAAATGTAATAGATATGGAAAAACCATTCTTGCTGAAATGTGAGAAGCAAGCAGGAGGGGCCCCACAGGGAGCTGCTGGGACCAGTTACAAAACTAATGTGGCACTCTAATTCATATTAGACATAGCAGTGATTTCTTTAGAGTGGGGATGGATATAAGGGTGAGAGGGTGAGAGTAGGGATGGAAAGGGAGTGATGGGAAGCAGCAGCAAGGGGCAGCCCAGCTGTCACACCCTTACCCCACCACTCACACCATACTCATTCCTCCCATTTTGGATAGCAGAGCCACAATACATAGATAAGCAAATGTTCTTATTTGTTAATTTGTTGTATTCTTCATTCCCTGGTGCCCACGTGTGTGATTGAGTGAGTGTGTGTGGAAAAGAGAGATGGGATGTGGGTGGGAAAGCCTGTTTCAAACACAGGGGTGTTTTCTTGGACTTGTTGTAACATCTTGTTGGCTAAATGGAGATACCTGTCATCCTTCATTAATAAAAATTAACTGTAAATCTCCCTGCTTCCCACAGGAGGGCCTTTTAAACATTCCATCAGGGGCCTGTGGAGGAAGTCTGTGGCAAGTCAATCAAGACGCAGCATGAACTGGCAACTGCTTCTAGGAGAAATTTCCAAAAATATGTTTATACCTACCATTATACACCTTTTTCGCTCTCTGCGGTTCCTAGGCAGCCCTCCTCTGAATTTGCTTCCGCGTTTCTCCCCAGACAGTGACGTCTCCCACTCTCCGGCGCCGCCTCGTATTCTAACCTCCTACCGCCCCCCCGCCACCCCCGCCGGCCACCGACCCCCGCATGCTGGAGACCTGCGCAGTATCATTTTCCGCATAATGAAATCCGGAGTGACATTAATATAAGTGTAATTTTATAGAAGAGAATGGGCCTGGCTGATAGTTTCTACCTGCTGTGTTTTGATGATAGACATCGGGATGTCACCATCTGTGTAATGAAATTTCACCTCCGTAATGGTTCAGATTATCAAACCTTCTTTCGAGCTGGCTCTGGGAATCCATTTATTTATTTATTTACGTATTTATTTACCTGTGAAAGGGTGCCATAGGCCTATTTATCATAGAAGGTATAGGCGAAGGCGGTATTGAAGGCATTAAAAAAGTAAAGGAGAAGTGAAAGTAAACATTGGCTATTACCCCACAGCCAACATTGATCATGAGGTGAAGTTACAATTTCCAGTGCTAGAAGGGAGATTTTCTTTCTGCATTAACCTCTATAGCTCTTTAACTGGAACAGATACAGAGGGGTTAATCCCAGGTGAGTGTAAAATTAAGGTAAGTAATATCCGTAAAGTGCCTATTATAGATGTGTGTGTGTATTATCTCATTTAATTTCCAACTATGTCACCAGGGTGCAATGAGTTAGCAGGTCTAAAACTCCAGGAGACAAATATAAAAGAAATGTGTAATACTCAGCAAAAGGTAGGTATTATTACTCTCTTAATAAAAAAGTTAGATTCAGAGAATATAATTTAGAGATGAAACACATTTTAACTAAGAATATCTTGTCTTACAAATTTATGCTCTTTTCATCGCTTCATGCTGCTTCCTAGGCATTGAGGCCAAATTGGAGCAGCTGAATTGGATTGAGCAGAGATCTCAGATGTGTCCAACTGCCCCAATAAGGCTTAATATACTCAAGTTGTGATATCAACTCTCTGTGTCTTTAGCTGCCAGCAATAACATAGAATTTACTTCCTTTCTATTTTTCCAATGCCTAGATGAAACAATGGCATTAAGAAGATAAAGTAGATATAAGAGAGAATAAATATTGATTTGTGATCATTTCAGTTAGATTGCAAAGTGCTTATTCTATTAAATGACAAATCCATTTATGTATGAACACTTAGAAATGTATGCATTTCTGATACTATATCCAGGAACAAAAAACATATTTTTGATAATCAATTTCTAAATATTATGGTTCGTAATACATCCTATCTACTTTTTAAATAAAAATGCTAATAATATGATTTCATGGTTCTTTAGCATTTTACCCTTTTTACTTCTGATTTTTATTTCTAAACTAAAAAATAACTTCTCATATTCAAAACTCAGCTTCACCTTCCTTTTTCAACTGGTGAAATTCTTTAACTTCAAGATATGTCACAAATAATAAATAGTAATAGTTAAATCATCAATACTTTAAATCACTTACTTCTGTTGCAAATACATTTGAGAAGATTTAAGAACTCTTTGCTATATAATTTTCACTCACTTGCAATTCTCATGTGACTTCTTGAATAGAAAAGAAAGATAATAGATTAGTATTGTTTGTCATGCAAAATCCAAAGAATTTCTGCAGAATCAAAGCTTGAGAATCATAGATCTACTTAGCTATGTGCAGCTGACCTTGCAACCCCTCCTCTAAACCCTGCATTCCAACCCTTCCAACCGCTCCATTCCCACCATTTCTGAATAACTATTCTTGTGTTAACTAGATTTTTATCACACACTGTTTACTAGTCGCACACTCCCAATTCTATTGAACCCTCTTCAAAGTGAGGGAGTAATTTTACTCCTCTTTGCCTCCTGTAACACTTAGCACAGTGCACTGAAAAATTAGGTCCACCATTTACCTGTGTTCAGTCCTCTTCCTTTAGCCTGATAGTAAAGCTGAGAGAATTACCTTAGTTTACATAATTGGGGAGCACATGTTGACTTGAACTCAGATTTTCTAGGTCTCATTCACCCTAACTCCAATAAAGAGTTCAATTCTTATTGCATTATGTCATTCCTGGTTCTCATCCTCATCATCTCAGTCTGGAGTCTCTGTGTTTGGAGTTTCAAAGAGATCCTCCTTGTTCACTATTTTACAAGGGCTGAGGGAAAAATCAAAATGCTTCATACATGGACAGAGGGCTCAAGAGTCGCTGGAGTGTGAAAATGGCAGTGTTTCCTTGGTAGTGAGCACATGCTTATCTACTTCAGAGTAAACAAAACCAATGGTATAGGTTTGTTTATCAGCAAGGGGTAATCAGAGAGTGGGGGACAAGTTTATTTTCCTGACATCTTCCATCTGGGTCTCAGTCATAAACCCCTGCTAGGTCAAGATTAGAATATTTCCTTTAAAAATATGTTTCAGAAAGGCCTAAAACCTTTGCATGGGCCAGATGTCAGAGCTTAGGGTACTCATTATCCGTTTAAGTAGTTAGACAGAGCCCTCTAATAATTTTTCCTATCTGGACATGCAGCTATAACCTGTAAAATCCCACCTTACTCTGTACATTATTTTATTCAGTCTCCTCTCCAAATCACATCTACCTTCACCCAATTTTTTCTAACCATTAAAAGCCAGATATGCCGGAAGTAGTGGGTTCAAACCCAGCCCCAGCCAAAACACACACACACACACACATAAATAAATAAATAAATAAATAGCAGATGAAAGATGTACATTTGAGTTTCATTCACCTTGGGTGACATTAGCTTGTAGTGGTCAAGATTTGTTGGCTGAAGCTGAAATCTGATCTACCATCTATGGGCTTATTTTCCATATTCTTCAGAAACCCAAACATTTCACTTTGTGGGAGATGCCATGTTCCAAGACTCATCAAATGAAATTATGTACCATAATTCAACAGACTGTAACTGTTGAATTCACTGAGCTAGTGATCATGAAAACGTAAAGTCAACACTGATATGTACATATGCATACACAAAAACACCTTCCACACACATACAAGTATCAATTCTTCATTCTCTCTTGGTACATTTTGTTGACTCATCCTCCAGGGTTTTAACTTCAGTTGCATTGATATTTACAAACAATTCAGAAGAAGTCTATCCTTGTTTACAAGTTAGAGGTAGGAGATGAACAATTCAGATGAAGTCTATTTCCTTTACATCAGCAAGAAAATTTCAGGTAAGGATTGAGCTTCTACTGGGTCTCTGGATCTGTAAACTGAGATTTAGGGAATTTACCTTTGCTAAGGGTTGTGAACAAGCATGAGCAAGGAATCAATGTAATTCAGTAGAAACAGGAAGAGTCAATGCATATAAACTACATAGGCAGGTGGGCTTCTAAGGAGGAAGAGGTCTTGTGCTTCAGTAGAAGCAAAAGATCAGTAATCAAAATCCTTCACTATGACAATGAAAGTGAGGTGAAGGGTCAAAGGTTAATGAAAATTGCCTATTGTGAGGGGTCTCAAATCTCTGGGAGTTTCTGAGTATATGCAAACTGTGTTAGCTTCAGGAATGATCTAACTCTGTAATTTTCAACTGATGTGTCATGGGACATTGGTGTGCCATGAAAAATTTTAGGGATCATTAATTCCAGTATTTTTTAAAGAAGTTTAAAGCACAATAAGTATATTCTTTTTTGTTTTTGATCAACATACTTTAAGTGTACTGATTAAATTAAGTTTAACTACAGGTTCAAGTGTGCTGTAAGATGAAAAAGGTTGAAAAAACACTGACCTAGCTACTTTCCAACTGCTCTGTTATCTACAAACCAGTCCAGGGAACACAGTAAGGACAGCATGCTCTCCTGTGCCTACTACTTTATTTAACACAGAATCTACGCAGCCACATCTTTGGTGATGTTATCTTATTCTACAATGGTTATAGGAACTTTCTTGTAACCATCAAGTCATGACTTCTATATATTTCTGGAAGAAAAAAAAATAAATTTAAAAGGAAAAGGAAAGAAAAAGACAATGACAGATATATAGTTTGAAATTGCATCTTATATATCAAAAGCTTGTTTAAAACTAAAACTAACCTGAAGATTTAAAACTTTACACTAACTAGCCTGTATTTTAGGTAAGTTGTCTGATATTAGGAAGGTAGAGACAACGCAGGTGCTGCTCAGCGCTGCACAATGATCCTGCCAAACTCTTGAGAACTGCAAGGCTCCATAGACTTAAATTACCTAGGAATCTCAAAGACATGTTCTGTCTACCCAGATTATAGGAACAAATGGATTAGGGTCATAGGAGTTAGCAAACTGTAATGTAAGGGCCAAATCTAACTCATAAATTGTGTTCGCAACCCCAGCTGCGCCCCTGTCGCTGTCTAACGCCAACGCTGCCTCTAGTTCCCGGAGCTCCTGCCGAAGGAGAAGGAGGTAAATAAAGAGGTCTTACCCAATTATAGCATAGGAATACAGGGAAAGGGGAAAGGTTTTCTTTTTAAGAATGAAAAAGTCTTGTTTAAAATTATCCAGCACAATATCCATCTTTATTCTCTCCATATAATTTATTTATTATTGAGATTCAAAATGTACATCTGGTAAAACTTGCCATTTTAAAGCATAAATTAAAAAGTTTTTAGGATAATGATAGTATTGTGCAACCGCCTAATTTCAGAACATTTACATCACCCCATAAAGAAACCCAATAACCATTAGCATTCATTTCCAATCTTCTTACCTGCATCCTTTACTAACTTCTAACCTATTTTCTGTGTGTATTTTGGAAATTCCATATAGATGAAATAGTGTGTTAATAAAATGTGGCCTTTGTGGCTGTTTCCATTTAATATAGGAATGTTTACAGCAATATAATTTATGTCATAGAATGAATTAGTACTTCAGTCATTTTTACGGCTGAAGAATATTCTATTGTATTAGAAGTACCAGGAAGAAGAAGAGTTTTTTCAGTGGTAATAATAGTAGCAGCAAAAGTAGTAGTCGTTTTCATACCCCAAGTACCTCTGCATTTATCTGTTAATGAATGTTTAGGTTGTTTCCATGTTTTGTCAAATCTAAGCAATGCTATTATGAATATTTTTGAAAACGTTTATGTGCCAGCATGTTTTCAGTTCTCTTGGATACACACACCAGAATTGGAATTTGTGGTCATATGGTAACTCTAACTTCACTATTTGTGAGGAACTAACAAGCTGTTCTGCATGAGCATTATACATTCTCATCAGCATACAGAACAATTCAGCTTTCTCCACATCCCTGCCACCATTGTTATTGTCTGTTTTTCTAAGATGACAGGATTAAATAAATATGAAATTCTATGACATTGTGGTTTTTATTTGCTTTTCCCTGTTGACCAATGATGGTAAACATCTTTTTTTTGTATTTGTTGGTCATGTACATACATACATTAACAAAATTTCTATTAAATCCTTTCCCCTGTCTTAATTGGGTTATCTATTTATAGTGGAGATGCAAGTGTATTTTATTTTATTTTATTTTATTTTATTTTTCAGGTAATGTGAGAGTACAAACAACCAACTCACAATATTTGAATTTGTAAGGTAGAGTCCCTCTTGTAGTCATGTCCCTCCCCAAAAGGTGTGCCACATACTCCTACATTGTGCCCATTTGCCCTAAATTTGGGGAGCACCCTAAATCCTCTCCCTTATTCTCCCCCTCCCCCAATTGAATTGATTTGAGTTTTTCTCCTATGTAGGCATGAATTAGATCATCTACTGGCTTCATATTAGTAATGAGTACATTGGATATTTGCTTTTCCATTCTTGTGATACTTTACTAAGAAGAATGTGTCTCAACTCTGTCCAAGTTAATACAAACTATGTAATGTCACCATCTTATTTAGGGCTGAATAACATTCCATGGTATACATATACCACAGTTTGTTAATCTATTTCTGGGTTGATGGGTGTTTAGGTTGTTTTCACATCTTGGCAATTGTAAATTGAGCTGCAATAAATAATCTAGAGCAAATGATCTAGTGATAAAACAATTATTTTTTTCCTATGGGTAGATGTCTAGTAGTAGGATTGCAGGGTGAAATAGGAGATCTAATTTGAGTTCTTTGAGGATTTTCCATACTTCTTTTGAAAGACACCATATTAGTTTGTAGTCCCACCAACAGAGTAAGTGTTCCCCTCTCTCCACATCTTTGCCAGCATCTGCAACTTTGAGACTTAGTGATGTGGGCTAATCTTAC
>CAUYON010012254.1:0-10898 GCA_963573935.1 Arctocebus calabarensis | reverse complement strand
TTGATCAGGTCCCAGTAGTGTATTTTTGATACTGCTTCAATTGCCTGGGGAGTCCTCCTCATAAAATATTCACCCAAGCCAATTCCTTCAAGAGTTTCCCCTGCACTTTCTTCTAATATTTTAATAGTTTCATGTCTTAAGTTTAAATCTTTAATACAATGAGAGTCTACCTTAGTTAATGGTGAGAGGTGTAGGTCCAGTTTTAGTCTTCTACAGGTCACCAGCCAGTTCACCCAGCACCATTTGTTAAATAGGGAGTCTTTTACCCACTGGATGTTTTTAATTGGCTTGTGAAAGATCAAGTAACGGTAAGTAGCTGGATTCATCTCTTGGTTCTCTATTCTGTTTCAAACATCTACCTGTCTGTTTTTGTGCCAATACCATGCTGTTTTAATCACTATCAATTTATAGTAGAGTCTCAGGTCTGGTAGCATGATTCCTTATGCTTTGTTTTTCTTTCTGAGTAATGTCTTGGCTATTTGAGGTTTTTTCTGATTCCATATAAAACGAAGTACTATTTTTTCGAGATCTTTAAAATATGACAATGGAGCTTTGATAGGAATTGCATTAAAATTATATATTGCTTTGGGTAATACAGACATTTTAACAATGTTGATTCTTCCCAGCCATGAGCATGGTAAATTTTTCCTTTTGTTAACATTTTCAGCTATTTCTTTTCTTAAAGTTTCATAGTTTTCTTTATAGAGATCTTTCACACCCTTTGTTAGGTAAACTTCCAAATATTTCTTCTTCTTTGGCACTACTGTGAAAGGAATAGAGTCCTTGACTGTTTTTTCAGCTTGGCTATTGTTGGTATATATAAACGCTGCAGATTTATGGGTGTTGATGAGGTAAAACTTTCACTCTTCACAGATGACATGATCTTATACCTAGAAAACCCCTGGGACTCAACTACAAAGCTCTTAGAAGTGATCAAGGAATAAAGCAGTGTCCTAGGAGACCATATCAGTACCTACAAATCTGTAGCCTTTATATATACCACAATATTCAAGCTGAGAATACAATAAAATTTTCTTTTTGATTTCTTGTTTGGCCCATTTGCAATTTAGGAGTATGTCGCTTAATATCCACCTATTTTTGAACTTTGCATATTTCCTTGTGTTATTGATTTGTAATTTCATTCCAATGAAATTTTTATTAAATTTCATTGAAATCTGTAGCTATGGTTTAGCATATGATCTATCCTGGAATATGTTCCACATACACTTGAGAATAATATTTGTTCTGTTGGGCGAAGTGTTGTAAGTATCTGTTAGATAGGTGGTTTAGTGTTGTTGAAACCTTTTATTTTCTTGTTGATCTTCTACCTAGTTATTTTAGTATTAGAAGTGGGGTATTTAAGTGTCTATCTATCATTGTCGAACTGTCTATTTCTCCCTTTAATTTTTTCAATTTTTTCATGAATTTGGTAATCTGTTGTTAAGTATATATACAGAGACTGTCAAAAATATACCCATTTTAAGAAAGGAACATAACTATATTAACATTGCAACACTCAATATATACCAATAATTCTACCCAGGGCGATAAAGTGAGACTCTGTCTCTACAAAAAAAAAATATATATATATATATATACCAATAATAAAAGATGAATACAAGTCACATTGAGCACCTCTTGTAACTGCTGAAGTCAAATGTGACTTGAATATTACATATTTAATACAGTGATTTTTTTCCCCTTAAAGCATGAATACATTTTTGGTACCTTCTGTATGTTTATAATTATTATGTTTTCTGATTAATTTACTATTTCATCATTATAATATGTCTCCATCTATAGTAACATGTTTTAAAATCTATTTCATCTCCTATCAGTATAACAACTCCAACTCTGTTTTGGTTATCTGCATGACATATTTTTTCATACTTTTACGTTCAATATGTTTGTGTATTTGGATCTGAAGTGTATAGCCTATCAACAACATATAGTTGGATGATATTTTTAAATCTATCCTGACAATTTCTGGCTTCGATCGGATAATTTAATCCATTCAAATTTAATTGATAAGTAGGATTTGCATCTGCCATTTTCCTTTTAACTTTCTATATATTTCATGTCTTCTTTATTCCCCATTTATTGTGTGCCATCATGTAAATATTTTCTATTGTAGCATTTTAACATCTTTAATAATTTTAAAGATGCAACCTAAAATTCCTTGGCTCAAGCAATACTTCTTCCTAAACCTCCAAAAATTCTGGGATTGCAGGTTTAAGCTACCATGCCTGGACAGTATAGTCCCATTATCTTTTCCCTTTTTTCATGTTTTGTATACACATTACATTTATAGATGTTACAAATTCAATACATATTATATAATTACTACTTTTTACAATTTTATGTCATTTAAAGTTTCTGAGAGAAGAAAGAAGAGCAAGTATATGTGCATATGTATAGTTATTTTAGTTATTTTAACCTTGTTGTTTGCAGTTTCTGGTTCTTTTCATTTGTTCTATAGATTTATATTCCTAATTGGTGTCATTTTCTAAGTCCAATGCAGGTTTGTTCCCACTTAACTCCTTTATGCTGTTATTGGCAAATATGTTTTATGTCTATGTATTATGGGCCCAATAACACATTATATATACCTTATTTTATGCATTTGTTTCTTAAATTACTTAAAAGAAGAAAGGGGAAGCATTATCCATTTATTCCCTCTTCTATAATTACATAATTACCTACTCATGCTTCTTATTTCTTCCTGCAGATTCAAATTACTGTCTGGGGCTATTTGTTTTCATCCTGGAAAGATTCTTTTAGTGTTTCTAGTAAGGCCTCTATGCTAGTACAAAATTCTTTCTCTTTTTATGGGTATATCTATATTTCACCTTCATTTTTGAAAGACAGATTACTGAATGTAGGGTTCTTGGTTAATAATTTTATCTTTCTTTCCATACTTTGAATTTGTTATCTCAATGCCCTCTGGCCTCTATTGTTTCTGATGTGAATTCAGCTATTTAACTTAGGGGATTTCCTTGTAAATGACAAGTTACTTATCTTTGCCCTCATTTTTCAGCATTATAACTATGATATATCTGTTTATAAATTTCTTTGCATTTATCCTATTTGGAATTTGTTCAGTATCCCAGATGCACAGATTAATATTTTTCAATAATATTAGATACATTTGGGGTGTTCACTTTTTTTTTATTTCAGGTTAATGTGAGGACATACAACTAGGTTACAATGTTTGCTTTTGTTAGGTAGCATCCCTCTTGTAGTTGTGTCTCGCACTCAAGAAGTGTGCCATATACCCTTACATTATGCTCAACAATCCCTCTCTCTCCTTCTTTAAACTCCCTTCTTTGTAGCCCCTCACATTTAGGGAGTTTTCAACCATTATCTCTCTTTTTTTTTTATGTTCCTTTCCCCCTCTCAGCTCGTTCTGAGACCATTATTATGTTTGTTTATGTGACTGCATTTAATAGTATCTCATATTTCTGTTACAAAGAAGAACTGAGGCTCTTCCATAACAAGAGTGTAGTAAATGTCTAGGTAAGTTGGGGTGGGGGGACAACTTGTCTCCTTTTACGTCAAAAAGGATGTACCTACATTACTTGTCAAATCATTTGTGAAAAAAACAAGAATTTTTATTTCTTTCCCAGAAAGAAAAATAATTTCAATATTTCCCAGAAACCACTGCATTTCTATAATTATTCTCAAAATTTCCAGACACCATGCCCTCTAACAGTTTAAAGATTAAATGAACTTTGAAACTTGGATATGCAATCTGAAATCCCGGGAATATTTATAGGGACTCTACTATATGTAGAAAATTATAATTATATATTTTGTAACAATAAAATAAAGACATGAGAAGTTTGTGAGACAATAGGAGAAAAATCATTTGTAAACAATATTAAATAGTTCAAGCAATATTCTACTCTATAAATGGTGTAGCAGATATGAAATATGTGTCCTGAGCATGGTAGTTTAGTGAGGTAAAGCTTCTAAAAGGATTCATATTCTGATGCGAATCTTAAAAGAGGTGATATGGCTTACATGGTTAAAAACATAATAAAACTAACATGAATGTGGCAGCCAAATAATCTAATGTTAATTTATCTGCCTACATTCATATTAGCAGAATAGCAAATACATTGTTTTATTACAGAATAAATAGTAATTTAGATACATTTTAAAATTTTGAAAACAAATGAAATGATAATTTCATTAAGTTACAGGAAGTTAAGTTGTTCAAATAGACACAATACTGTACACATTATATTCTTTCTGTCTTGGTTATTTACAAAGTAGTACCTTTAGTATGTAAGCTTTTTTTAATGACACTTGCCAGACTTTTAATTATTAGATGTTACACATAATGTGCAGGCATTTTTAAGTGTAAAAGTTTAAAATTTTGTCATCCCATCAATGTAAGAGTATATGGCACACCTCTTGGGTGTGAGACAAAATATCTCAAAGCAATAAGTACAGCCTTTCTGACATAAAAGGAGATATCCCATCACACTTAGAATATGATGACTACCATAACCTTTTTTTGTTTTTTTTTTTTTTGCAGTTTTTGGCCACGGTTGGGTTTGAACCCACCACCTCTGGCATGTGGAGTAGGCGCCCAACTCCTTTGAGCTACAGGCACTGCCCACCATAACTTTTTTTTAAGTCAGAAGTTATAGATCCACCTCAGTTTAATCCACTATGTATACATTTTCACAGCTTATAAATAAACAAACAGGAATGTATACTGAAATTATGAAAATGATGAGGGATAAGAGGCTTTTTTTGTTTGTTTGGTTGTTTTTTCAATTTGTTTTTTTGTTTGTTTTGCCCAAGCTAGAGTGCTATGGTGTCAACCTAGCTCACAGCAAGCTTAAACTCCTGGGTTCAAGTGATCCTCTTGCCACAGACTCCAGAGGAGCTGAAACTACAGGCTCCAACTACAACTACAATGCCTGGCTTGTTTTTTTTTTTTGCTTTTTAGCAGAGATTGGATCTCACTATTGCTTAGGGTGGTCCTGAATTCCTGAGATTAGGGATTCTCCCACCTAAACCTCCCAGACTGCTAGGATAACAGGTGTGAGCCACCACACTGGACCAACAGATGTTATTTTTGTTATAATGAAAGAGAGAGAAAGATAATTTTGTTTTATTGTTTAGATCTCTGTCTTCACAAAATTTTGAAATGTGAGACATTCAATTAATTGGTCTGAAATAACACCAAAAATCACATGCTAGACTTCTTTCTCACCAATTCCTATTCATTCTTCCCAGTCCAAATTAACATCCATTATACTACAGTGATGAAGAATATGAACTATGGAGTCACAGACTTCAGTTCAAATCCTAGATCTGCCACTTTGTGGCTGTATTAAATTAGGCGATTTACTTAAACTTTCTCCATTATAACTACCCCATCTATAAAATGGGAGCATTAAAACCTGTTTAAGGAGTTTAAGTGTACTACATGAGTGTGTGGGTATACATATATATATGTATGTATATACATACACACTCATGTAGTGCACTTCATATATATATAACACCTTATATATATATAACATTTTATATATATAACACCTTATGTATATGCACAACCACCTATATGTACATATAGTTATATATATATATATTCATATATGTGTAATACCCACACACTCATGTAGTACACATATATTTATATATATGTATATATACAATGCCAAGCATGCAATTTGTGTTCAATGAATAGCATTAGGTAGTTTATAAATATTTGGTAAGTAGGTTCAATAAATCTAACTGCCCCGATGGATATCTTAACTTATAGAAAATCAAATGTAAATATTTCATTTAGAATAAAGTAGATGATAATTCACTGGCAAGATGGCTGACTGGAAGCAGCTTCAGACAAGGGCTTCTGTCCAAAAGGAAAGATAACCTCCAGAAACTGCCCAATTGAGCTGAAGATGGGGAGCCAGCCGAGAGAGAGAAGTGATAACTGCAGGTCACCTCTGAGGAAAGTGGCGACTTCAAGAAACCAAGCTTCATGGGCGGCTCCTGTGGCTCAGCGAGCAGGGCGCCGGCCCCATATACCAAAGGTGGCAGGTTCAAGCCCGGCCTCGGCCGAACCGCAAAACAAAAAAATAGCCAGGCGCTGTGGCGGGCGCCTGTAGCCTCAGCTACTGGGGAGGCTGAGGCAAGAGAATCACTTAAGCCCAAGAGCTGGAGGTTGCTGTGAGCAGTGTGACGCCATGGCACTCTACCCAGGGCGATAAAGTGAGACTCTGTCTCTACAAAAAAAAAAAAAAAAAGAAAGAAACCAAGCTACAGACAGAAAAACTGAACTAAAGTTTTCCACCATTCTGAAATTCCAGGACACCTTTTCCCCCTTACCTGATGCACCAGAAGCCTGACCTCTGCTGAAACTGAAGGAGAAGGACTTGAGTAGCACCCACTCTCCCTATCTGCCAGACCAGGCAGCCCACCAGGTAAGAGACTCAGGGGCCCCACCAGCCCCTAGGCCAGGAACTCTGCTGGGATCCCTGCGCAGCCCAATTGGCACCCCACTGGGCTTTGGTCCGCCAACAGCAGCAGCCAGCAACTCGTGGAACTCCCTCATGGCCCTGATTGGCACCATGCTGGGGCTTGGCCCACAGCCAGTAGCGGCCAGGCAGTCCACCGGAACTCCCTCAGGCTGATCTGTACCCTTCCCAGCCCAATCCGTGCCACAGGCCCTCTGCCCACAGTGCCAGAAACTCCAAACTTCCAGGACCCCCGGAGCCCATATTGGCACCCCACCAGGCCTTGGCCTGCCACTAGCAGCAGCCAGAAAGTCCACCGGGACTCCCACGCAGCGCCAACTTGTGCCCCATCTGCTGCCTGCCGGGTCCCACCCGACTCCAATCAGTGCCCCAGGCCTGCCACCTACAGCGGCCAGGAACTCCACTACGCTGGGATCCCCCACCGCCCCTCGGTGATTGGCTTCCCACAGGGCCTTGCCCTGCCACCAGTAGCAGCCAAGAATTCAGCCAGGACTCCCTACCAGTGCTGATCTGGGCACTGCCAGGCCTTGGCCCACCCAGCTTCAATCCGTGTTCCAGGCCTGCCACACACCCACAGTGGCCAGGAACTCCACTCCACCAGGACTCCCACACAGCCCCAATTGGCACTCTGCTGGGCATTGGCTGCCAACAACAGTGGCCAGGAAGTCAGGTGAGACTCTCAAGCGTACAGATCTGTTCCCCACCCAGCCTTGGCCTGCCACCTGCCAGGACCCCACCTGGCTCCCATCCATGCCCCAGGCCCGCTGTCCTCCCTCCAGAACCCTATTCCTAGCCAGAGAGTGCTGGAGGAATGGGCTCCCTTTGCAAAGGCCAACGGGTGCCCCATCTCACACCCTGCTGCTTGATCTGGGCATGCCACACTCCAGAGCTGCTCCACAGCCAGAACACCCTGGGTGGGACAGTCCCAGAGGAGCTACACAGGGTCTCTCCCTACAAAGATCCAGCAACAACAGAGTGATCCTGGAAAGGTCTGATCTGGGAGAGACATCTCCCCAACTCTGAGGACGGTCACAGGCAACAGAGAAAAATAATCATGAGGCGGATTCAACAGAAAAACTCTGGAAATATGAATAATCAGAGTAGATCAACTCACCCAAGGAATGACAAGGTAGATACAGCACAAGATCCCTTGCACAAGCAAATGGCTGAGATGTCAGAAATAGAATTCAGAGTCTGGATAGCAAATAAGATCAGCAGAATGGAGGAAAAGATAGAATAAGAATTTCAGGCAATAATCCAAAAGATGACCCAAAAGATGTCTCAAGAATTCAACAAATTCAAAGACAAAATAACCAAAGATTTTGACACATTGAGACAAGAAGTTGCAGCCCTCAAAGATCTGAAAAAATACAAAAGACTCCCTCAGTAACAGAATGGAGCAAGCTGAAGAAAGGATTTCTGACAAAGCTTTCAAATGCTCCCAAACTTCCAAAGAGGAAGAGAAATGGAAGGCAAAAACGGATCATTCTCTCAGACAGGTCCGGGATAACTCAAAAACCAATATTTGCCTTATAGGGACACCTGAAAACAACCAAGTGGCATCATAAGGCACAGAGTCTCTTCTTTATGAGGTTATGAAAGAGAACTTTCGTGACATGCTAAGAGATTCTGAAATTCAGAAGTAGACAGTTTCAGAACCCCAAAACAACTCAACCTGAATAAGACATCCCCTAGACACATCATAATTAACTTCACTAAAGTTAATATGAAGGAGAAAATACTGAAAGCAGCCAGACATAAGAAATCCATTACCTACAAGGGGAAGAATATTAGAATAACTGCAGATGTCTCTGATCAAATCTTTCAAGCTAGAAGAGAATGGTCATCAACTTTTAATCTCCTAAAACAAAAAAATCTTTCAACCCAGGATTCTGCACCCAGCTAAACTGAGTTTCATTTATGATGGAGAAATTAAATACCTTAACAACATCCACATGTTCAAGAAATTTGCTATAACTAAACCAGCTCTCCAGGATATTCTCAGACCTATCCTCCATAATGACCAGCATAATCTTCCACCACAAAAGTAAACTCACTCAGAAACTTTTTATCAAATTTCAACTTCCACAGTGATGAAAGTATTAAATACGTCCAATGGACTTTCTAAAGATTTATCATTGTTTTCAATTAATGTGAATGTTTTATATTGCCCTCTAAAGAGGCATAGGTTGGCTGACTGGATACAAAAACTCAGGCCAGATATCTGTTGCAAACAAGAATGTCATATTACTTTAAAAGATAAACTTAGACTCAAGGTGAAGGGATGGTCATCTATATTCCAGGCAAATGGAAAACAGAAAAAAGCAGGTCTTGCAATTTTATTTGTGGATACAATAGGCTTTAAACCAAGCAAAGTAAAGAAGGATAAAAATGGACATTTCATATTTGTTAAAGGTACTACTCAATATGATGAGATTTAAATTATTAATATTTATGCATCCAACCAGAATGTGCCTCAATTTGTAAGAAAAACTCTAATAGACATGAGCAACTTGATTTCCTCCAGCTCCATAGTAGTTGGAGATTTTAATACTCCTTTAACAGTGTTGGATAGATCCTCCAAAAAGAAGCTAAATAAAGAAATTTTAGATTTAAACTTAACCATTCAACAACTGGATTTAGCAGACATCTACAGAACATTTCATCCTAATAAAATTGAACACACATTCTTCTCATCATCCCATGGAACATACTCCAAAATTGATCACATCTTAGGTCACAAGTCTAGCCTCAGTAAATTTAAAAGAATAGAAATTATTCCTTGCATGTTCTCTGACCATCATGGAATAAAAGTTGAACTCAATAACAACAATAATCTGCATACTCATACAAAAACATGGAAATTAAACAACCTTATGCTGAAGGATAGATGGGTCATACACAAGATTAAGAAGGAAATTAACAAATTTTTAGAACAAAATGACAATGAAAACACGACTTATCAGAACCTCTGGGATACTGCAAAGGCAGTCCTGAGAGGGAAATTTATAGCACTGCAAGCCTTCCTCAAGAAAACGGAAACAAAGGAAGTTAACAACTTAATAGGACATCTTAAGCAACTGGTGAAGGAAGAACATTCCAACCCCAAACCAAGCAGAAGAAAAGAAATAACCAAAATTAGAGCAGAATTAAATGAAATTGAAAACAAAAGACTTATACAACAGATCAATAAATCAAAAGGTTGGTTTTTTGAAAAGGTCAATAAAATAGATAAACCTTTGGCTAACCTAATCAGGAAAAAAAGAGTAAAATCTCTAATTTCATCAGTCAGAAACAGTAAAGAAAAAACAACAACAGACCCCTCAGAAATTCAAAAAATCCTTAACGAATATTACAAGAAACTTTACTCTCAGAAACATGAAAATCTGAAGGAAATCAACTAGTATTCGGAAGCACACCACCTACCAAGACTCAGCCAGAATGTAGTGAAAACATTGAACAGGCCTATGTCAAGCTCTGAAATAGCATCAACTATAAAAATTCTCCCTAAAAAGAAAAGCCCAGGACCAGATAGCTTCAAGTCAGAATTCTGCCGAACGTTTAAAGAAGAACTAGTACCTATATTACTAAACGTCTTCCAAAATATACAAAAAGAAGGAATACTACCCAACACATTCTATGAAGCAAACATCACCCTGATCCCTAAACCAGAGACTCAAAAAGAAAACTATAGACCAATATCACTAATGAATATTGATGCAAAAATATTTAACAAGATACTAATCTACAGAATCCAACACCACAGCAGACAAACTGTACACCATGACCCAAGTGGGCTTTATCCCAGGGTCTCAAGACTGGTTCAATATATGCAAATCTATAAATGTAATTCAGCAAATAAGCAAATTAAAAAATAAAGACCATATGATTCTCTCAATTGATGCAGAAAAAGCTTTTGACAATACCCAGCATCCCTTCATGATCAGAACACTTTAAAAATTGGTATAGAAGGGACAAATCTTAAACTGATAGGGGCTATCTACAGCAAACCCACAGCCAATGCCGTATTGAATGGAGTTAAATCGAAACCATTTCCACTTAGATCAGGAACCAGGCAAGGCTGCCCATTGTCTCCATTGCTCTTCAACATCATAATAGAAGTTTTAGCCATTGCAATCAGGGAAGAAAAGGCAATCAAGGGTATCCACATAGGGTCAGAAGAGATCAAACTTTCATGCTTCACAGATGATATGATTGTATATCTGGAAAACATCAGGGAATCTACTACAAAACTTCTAGAAGTGATCAAGGAATATAGCAGTGTCTCAGGCTACAAAATCAACACCCATAAATCTGTAGCCTTTATATATACCAACAATAGCCAAGCCAAAAAGAAAAAAGTCAAGGACTCTATTCTTTTCACAGTAGTGCCAAAGA
>CAUYON010012251.1:0-14444 GCA_963573935.1 Arctocebus calabarensis | reverse complement strand
AAAGAAATGCAAAAACAGAATCAATTAAGAGAAGAATATACCGGGCGCTGTGGCGGGTGCCTGTAGTCCCAGCTACTAGGGAGGCTGAGGCAAGAGAATCGCTTAAGCCCAAGAGCTGGAGGTTGCTGTGAGCAGTGTGACACCACGGCACTCTACCCAGGGCGATAAAGTGAGACTCTGCCTCTACAAAAAAAAAAAAAAAAAAAAATATATATATATGCACATACATATAATAATAAAATTGTTAGATTATCTAATACTGTAAGACACAGAGAAATAAGAAATATAATAATGTATATTACTCAATCAAGAAGAAAGGGTAATACTTGCACATCAAAACAAATTTCCCCAACAGCCACCAGTTCTGTATTTAGGACAAGAGGATTACCGGAGAGCCAGGTGGATTGGAGGTTTGGTTATACAGCTGGGGACTCTGGGACACTACAGCTGCTGAGGTGGTGGTCACTGCTGTGCCTGATGATAAACACAGGGGTTAGGGTAGAGAAAAAGCATTGAACTCCAAAGTTAAACATCTTTATGTGTAATACGCAATCTAGACATCTGTCTTTTTGTATGTCAGTTTTCATAACCTAATTTCCACTAAGAATCACTGGAACCTATGAGATTTTCATTTTCTTATAATACTACTATAACGTGACAAAGTTAAGGATTTTGTACAATGATAAACCAAGAGCAACAAATCTGCTCTGAGGTTGAGAAAATTTGATTTAACTATAAGGCTTTTATAATTCTGCAGCAAAAGTAAAGCACACTCTAAAGCCACACACCTTCGCTGGTCACCTGAATTTATGTGGACACGACAACTTCTAACAACAGATAGGAGAAATACAGAGCTGAATTTCAAGAATAAAACTCAATACAAGATGGTCTCTAAGAGGTTGTCTTAGTTTTTCAGGTATATAAACAACCCTAATCATCCCCAGAGCCTAAAGCACATGGTGTTAACCCTGATTATAATTCCATATTCTTTCAGGGAAATGGACTGGTAGCTGTAGTAGACGTCTAGTTAGAAATATTTCTTCAGTTGTAGTTGCTCGAACTAAAGGTAAAAGGGAGATGACATTTACTACCTGATGCAGATGATGCATCAGATTCCAATCCTCCAGCTTGTTGCTGATAAAACTGCTGGTAATCCTGTGAGTACTGAAGAAAAGTCCACCATTAAAGCTGCTATTCTTAAACATACTCTAGAGACTAGAAACTAGTTGCTGGTCAAATTTATCTACCTGAGTATACTGGGTATAGCCATCTTGTCCTGCCTGTAGGTAACTGTAGTCAACACTGCCTCCTTCACCACTTTGAGACTGTAAAATATCAAAAAGAAACAAAGACAAACTTAGTGGATATCAACGGAAGAAGCTATGAAGTATCCCTAAAAATGACCTTGACTTTGTATTGCAAGTACCTCAGGAGAGGTCACTACCTGGGTGGATGACCACTGAGCAGCAGCAATGGCTGTACTAGCAACAGAGAAGGCGCTGACCCGGTTTCCATCTGGGAGGACCAAGTCTCTGAAACCAGAAAGATCCAATCATATTATTCTATCTCATTATGCCTCCACTTACTGCCCCCCTAATGCCAAGGAAACCATGATTCACTCCAGCCTTTGTCAGTTCTGGAATACCAGCAATGCCATGTTTCACAAAGAGAAAAGTCTTTTTTTTTTTTTTTTTTAAGAGACAGAGTCTCACTTTGTCACCCTTGGTAGAGTACTGTGCTGTCACAGCTCACAGCAACCTCCAATTCCTGGGCTTAGGCGATTCTCTTGCCTCAGAAGAGAGAAGTCTTTATGGGCCAATTCCTCAATGGGCAAATAACCTTGCAGTACCACTGTTTTACTTTGTAACCTGCCACTTCATAAGGAATGTTTTGTTCTTTTTTTTTTTTTTGTAGAGACAGAGTCTCACTTTATTGCCCCTTGGTAGAGTGTTGTGGTGGTGTCACACAGCTCACAGCAACCTCCAAATCCTGGGCTTAGGCGATTCTCTTGCCTCAGGCTCCCGAGTAGCTGGGACTATAGGCGCCCGCCACAACGCCCGGCTATTTTTCTGTTTTTGCAGGTCGGCCGAGGCCGGGTTTGAACCCTCCACCTTCGGTATATGGGGCTGGCGCCCTACTCAATGAGCCACAGGTGCCACCCCATAAGGGATCTTTAGATGACAAATCATACTAGAAAGGGAAATTTACAGTGCTAGACTGAAGGACTATTAGCATACTGTTCTGGAAGGAAATGATTATTTCTGTATGGGTTGGTACTTATATTGCTGCAGTTTGTAAAGAACATGTTCTCAACCCATCTGCCATGGTTGCCTTTCTCCTGCTCTGAAACTATTTCAGGCAACCATCATCAACTGCTTATAGAGGACAGGAGGGAATAAGCTCTAAAGACAAATGTCTCCCTTCTGGCTTTGGCAACCAAAGAGCATAGTCTCAAAGTAGAAAGCATAGGCTTTGGGTAGAGCTAGCAAAGCATTCCTAGATAAGTATAGAGATGCAGAAGTTTGAAATAAGGAAAATGAAGCCACTCACTTTCTGGCACTTTTTGCAAAATCAACTCCAATAGTTTTGCCATCAATTTTTAAAGGTGGATGGAGACTCTGTAATATTTGAAGCAGCTGAGAAGCATCCTAAGGAAAATGTGAAGAAAAACGATTTTGTCACATAATTAAAAATCTCTGCCTATCATCTATCCCATTCAAAAAAACAGAGTTTTGCATTTTTTAAAAAAGGGTAGGAGTAAAATATTGTGTTTACAGACATGAAACCTAGAGAAAAGAAACACCTCTCTTTCCTCTAGGAGGTGCATACTATTATCAAAAGAGCAAATTTAAATCAATTAAAAACAGTTTTCGATAGGTATACATGTTAGTTTTACTACTTATGGAAGTAATGAGTTCTTATAAGTCAGTAATGCAAAAACTGTCCTTATGTAGCCTTGAACCTTAGACTTCAGAAGCCTCATACATAACATCAAAACTGGATGAACCACTTTTTTTGCCTCTTTTTTTTGTTGTTGTTGCAGTTTGGCAGGGGTCGGGTTATGGGGCACCGCCCCACATTCGCCTTTTTTTTTTTTTTTTTTTATAGAGACAGAGTCTCACTTTATCGCCCACAGTAGAGTGCCGTGGTGTCACACAGCTCACAGGAACCTCCAACTCCTGGGCTTAGGCGATTCACTTGCCTCAGCCTCCTGAGTAGCTGGGACTACAGGCGTCCACTACAACGCCCGGCTACTTTTCTGTTTTTGCAGTTCGGCTGAGGACGGGTTTGAACCCGCTACCTTCATTATATGGGGCCAGAGCCCTACTCAATGAGCCACAGGCACCGCCCCATATTTGCCTCTTTTTTTTTTTTTTTTTTTTGAGACAGAGCTTCAAGCTGTCACCCTGGGTAGAGTGCCATGACATCATAGCTCACAGCAACCTCCAATTCCTGGGCTCAAGCGAGTCTCCTGCCTCCGCCTCCCAAGTAGCTGGGACTACAGGTGCCCACCACAACGCCCGGTCATTTATTGGTTGCAGCTGTCATTGTTGTTTGGTGGGCCCAGGCTGGATTTGAACCCGCCAGCTCAGATGTATGTGGCTGGCATCTTAGCCCGTTGAGCCACAGGTGCCGAGTCACATTTGCCTCTTAAAGCTGCTCCCCGTCTTTTTTTTTGTAGAGACAGAGTTTTACTTTGTTGCCCTTGGTAGAGTGCCGTGGTGTCACATAGCTCGCAGCAACCTCTAGCTCTTGGGCTCAGGCAAGATTCTCTCACCTCAGACTCCCCAGTAGCTGGGACTACAGGTGCCTGCCACAATGCTCAGTTATTTTTTGTTGTTGGTCTTGCAGTTTGGCCTGGGCTGGGTTCAAACCCACCACCCTCGGTTTATGGGGTCAATGCCCTACTGACTAAGCCACAGGCGCCGCCCAACACTACCTCTTTTAAAAAGAAAAAATAGGTAAAAACCTCACCATTGCAGAAGATAGCTGCACAAATGCGAAACCTCTGTTCTGCTGAGTCTGTTTATCTTTTATGAGACGAATGTTATTGACAGCTAAGGATGCGTAGGGAGACAGTGCTGTCATGATGGAATCCACCACAGTGTGTGGAGCAATGTTTCGAAGAATGATTGCTGCAGGTGAATGAGATATATACATACATATATATACATTTCCACTACCAATGCTTTCGAGAGAGATTCAAACCACAAACAAACAAATCCATTTTGGGGAAGCTCCTAGTATATATTTAATCCTAACATGGAGAAATCTCTAAAAACCAGTCTTTTAAGTAGCAACCTAAAACTGCTGCTGCTCCTTAAAATAAGGGTAAAAGGACAGAAATTCCCAAGTGAGGTCATCCTTTAACACAAAAGCCAAAAAAATCATATGTGAACTTACTATCACAGTAGTAATCTACAGACTGAACAGACTCTGTGGTTCCAGGGGGCACTTCCTGTTCAGAGTCTAGAAGGGAAGGAGAACCAGTTGAAGACAAATACAACCAACCTATATATATATGTATGTGTGTATGTGTGTGTGTGTGTGTGTGTATATGTATTTTTTTTGGGGGGGGAGGGGGGGCCTTGGCTGGGTTTGAACCCACCACCTCTAGCGTATGGGGCTGGCATCCTACTCCTTTGAGGCACAGATGCCACCCACAACCAATATATTTTTAGTAAAGAAATACGTTAAAACTTCTAAAGTTTTGAGCTGGGTGCAGGGGCTCACACCTATAATCCCAGCACTCTGGAAGACCAAGAAGGGCAGCCTGCCTGAGTTCAAGAGTTCAAGACCAGCCTGAGACCAGCAAGACCCCCTGTCTATGAAAAATATAAAAACTAGCCAGGCGTTCTGGTGTATGCCTGTAGTCCCAGCTATTCAGGAGGCTGAGACAGGAGGATTGCATGAGCCCAGGAGTATGAGGCTGCTATAAGCTATGATGTCACAGCATTCTCCCCAGGATGACAGAGTTGAGACTCTGTCTTAAAACAAAAACAAAAAACTTCTAAAGGCTCAGCACCTGTGGCTCAATGGGCTAAGATGCCAGCCATGTACACATGAGCTGGCGGGTTCGAATCCAGCCTGGGGCCCGCCAAACAACAAGGACGGCTGCAACCAAAAAATGGCCGGGTGTTGTGGCGGGTGCCTATAGTCCCAGCTACTTAGGAGGTGGAGGCAGGAGACTCGTTTGAGCCCAGGAATTAGAGGTTGCTGTGAGCTGTGATGCCATAGCACTCTATCCAGGGTGACAGCTTGAGGCTCTGTCTCAGAAAAAAAAAAAACAACAACAAAGAAAACCTTCTAAGGTTGGGCGGTGCCTGTGGCTCAGTGAGTAGGGTGCCGGCACCATATACTGAGGGTGGCGGGTTCAAACCTGGCCCAGGCCAAACTGCAACAGAAAAATAGCCGGGCATTGTGGTGGGCAACTGTAGTCCCAGCTACTTAGGAGGCTGAGGCAAGAGAATCACCTAAGTCCAAGAGCTGGAGGTTGCTGTGAGTTGTGATACTACAGCACTTTACCAAGGATGACAAAATGAGACTGTCTCTTAAAAAAAAAAAAAACTTCTAAGGTTTTGGTTTTGTTTCTGAGACATAGTTACTTTGCTGCCCCAGGCTACAGTCCCATGGTGCCATGGTGTCAACCTGGCATTGCCACATGTGGTTTATTTTTATTTATTTATATTTGTAGAGACTAGGCCTGGTAGCTCAAGTTTGTAATCCTAGCACTTTGGGGGGCCAAGACAGGAGGATCATTTGAGGCCAGTTATTCAAAACAAGGCTGGGCAACACAGTGAGACCCCATTTCTGAAAATTAAAAGAATAAAATAATCAGCATACTGGTGTGCGCCTATCGTCCTAGCTACTCAAGAGGCTGAGGTAGGAGGATTACTTAAGCATAGGAGTTGGAGGCTGCAGTGAACTATGATCTAGCCTAGGAAAGAGTGAGAGAGCCAATCTATTAAAAAAAGGGGGGGAGGAGAAAAGGGGATTTGCCATCTTATCCAGGCTAGTCTTGACTTGAACTCCTGTCCTCAAGCAATCCTCCTGCTTTGTCCTCTTAAAAGTGCTGGGATTACATGCATGAGCCACCATACCTGGCTGTAAGCACATTTGGCAGTCATTTTTTTCTCTTTTAAGCTTATGTGGCTATAGTAAAACCTCATTGATTTTGATATGGTTAATGCAGAATGTAAAATTTGGCCAGAACAGTATTGACACTAAACTGGCACTAAACAAAAACATACAAAATGCAAACCTCATGAGCAGACTTAATTTTAGACAATAAGAACTTTCTGCACTTTCACAATCATTAGCAGCATCTACCTAACCTAAAGTAAAAGGTTTAAAGAAAATATGTAAGTTATTTGTTTAAATGACCTAACATCTATACTTTTCCTCAGGTTCACAGACAATAATAACCCAATCAGGTTTTAATGCATATTCTGAACAGCTGAATCCAGGCTTACCAAACTTGTCAGCTCCACAGCGGAAGCATTTTAGTCTTTTCCTGAAATTGTTAAGGCAGCACTGAAAACAAAAAAAAAAAAAAAAAAGTTTTACCTGCAATTAGGCCAGCCTTTCTAGTAACCATGTGGTTAGAACAGTGGAGTCATGGGTAAGTTTTAGTAATAACATAAAAAAAAGGCAGAAAGTGATAGATGCATCCAAGGTAAGGAGACATAACCTAAAAATTTAGAATGTTAGCCGGCCCCTTCCTTTGTCCCCTCCAAGACAGCAATGGGGATGGGTAGAAAAATAAAATAAAAATTCAGAATGTTGCCTCGGCGCCTGTGGCTCAGCAGGCAAAGGCGCCAGCCACATACACCTGAGCTGGCGGGTTCGAATCCAGCCCGGGCCTGCCAAACAACAATGACGGCTGCAACCAAAAAAAAAAAAAAAAAAAAAACAAACCAAAACAAAAAAAAAAAATGGCCCGGCATTATTGCGGGCGCCGATACTCCCATCTACTTGGGAAGCGGAGGCAGGAGACTCGCTTGAGCCCAGGAATTAGAGGTTGCTGTGAGCTGTGATGCCACTGCACTCTATCCAAGGTGACAGGTTGAGGCTCTGTCTCAAAAAAAATATTCAGAATGTTACACTGTGTAAATTCTTCCAAGAAAAACAAACCTTGTTTGTTGTTTTTTTTTGAGACAGAGTCTCATTATGTTGCCCTAGGTAGAGTACCACGGCAACACAGCTCACAGCAACCTCAAACTCTCGGGCTCAAGTGATTCTCTTGCCTCAGTCTCCCAAGTAGCTGGGACTACAGGTGCCTACCACAACGCCCTGCCATTGTAGTCGTTGTTTAGCAGGCTCAGGCCAGTTTTGAACCCGCCAGCCCTGGTGTATGTAGCTGGCATCCTAACCACTGAACTACGGGTGCCGAGTCACAAATCTTGTATTTTGAAGTGGAATTCATTTTTTTTTTTGGCTGGGGCTGGGTTTGAACCCACCACCTCTGGCATATGGGACCAGCGCCCTACTCCTTTCAGCCACAGACGCCACCCTAGAAATTCATTTTTATTAAGTTAGGGAAATGGTTCAGTTCACTCCATTTTATAGAAAGCCACTTGTATCGTTCTTACTTATATTGAAAGAGCAGTACATAGACCATTCTACATATACAAACACAATGTAAGCTAAATACTATCTACCACTCTACTGGACATGGGATACAGGTACAACAAAGAGTTCGAGCACTTTCAAAATACTAATGCCAACATCCAAATTCAAAATTTTCAAAATGGTGCATTAGTGACAGGAACATAATTAAACCTTATAAAACTCTAGCAGGGTTTTCTAGGACTTCTTTTTTTTTTTTTTGAGACAGAGTCTTTTGTCGCCCTTGGTAGAGTGCCGTGGCAATATAGCTCACAGCAACCTCAAACTCTTGGTTTAGGCAAATCTCTTGCCTCAGCCTCCCAAGTAGCTGGGACAACAGGCGCCCGCCACAATGCCTAGCTATGTTTTTCTGGTAGTAGTTCTATTGTTATTCGGCAGGACCAGGCTGGATTCGAACCTGCCAGCTCTGGTGTATGTGGTTGGCGCCCTAGCCATTGAGCTACAGGTGCCAAGTTTCAAGGACTTTTTTTTTTATGTTCAATTTTTTTTTTTAAATTTTTTTTATAGAAACAGAGTCTCACCTTATTGCCCTCAGTAGAGTGCCATGGCGTCACACAGCTCACAGCAACCTCCAACTCCTGGGCTTAGGCGATTCTCTTGCCTCAGCCTCCCGGGTAGCTGGGACTATAGGCGTCTGCCACAATGCCCGGCTATTTTTTTGTTTTGCAGTTCAGCCAAGGCCGGATTTGAACCCATCACCTTCAGTATATGGGGCCGGCTCCCTACTCACTGAGCCACAGGCGCCGCCCAGTCTCAAGGACTTTTGTCAATACATTTAAGAGACAACGCTAAAAATTAAGAGCTCTAGAATTTTATAGACAATAAAGTGAAATACACCTAAAATCTTAATTGAAACAGGATTTATAACCTGGATCTTAACAAATAAAATCTATAGTTTTGAGGATTATGTCCTCTAATATCAGCGTAGGAAGACCTAAGTCACAAAGCACAAAATTACCTTATGAGAAAGGCTGGTGATTATGTACTTACTAGTTTCCTTGTTTGGATAATGAAATAAACACACAAATCAGAAAATCTTGAAGGGGTTTTGTCTATTTGGGAGGAACATATGCTTACCTTGTTACATAGCCAATCTTCAAACTTAGGCCTGGGATTGCTATAATGCATTGCAATGTGCTTTCCTTGAATCACCAATTTTTTCTGTAAGAAAAGAAGCAATTAGTTATTCCCATTGTGAGGAACATGTGTCCATTTTCCCAGGGCAGAGCACACTTCGGAAAAATCAGTGCTCTGGAATTAAATGGACAACATACGGGGAGGACCAACCACCGCCACACCTATACTCTGCCCATCCAATCCTTCAGATAGGCAGTAAGAGAATGGGATACGGAGTAAAGGTAAATGGAGTCAGGGAGTGCTGAGAAAGCTGCCAAACACTAAACGCTGACATGCACCAGGCTGTGTCTCCAGCAGAGACAGAAGTCCTAACATTCAGCATTGACAGGCTGCCTGAGAATGACAGTCTATGTCAAAAAGCAGAAGACACAACTCTCCCAGTTCTGAGATTGTCTCCTACTTTAACCCCTGGCATGGTGTGGTGTCCTTGGGCTTTGCTTCACTTTTCCCCCAGTCCCCATCCTTAAGCAAAGTAAAAGGCTTTATATTTTCTCTTCCCCATTGAAATCCTGGCTTCAGGACGTGTCCTTTGGGGAGAAAAGGGAGAGGAACTCATTTTGAAAGGGAACCTGGTTACATTCTTTCTCAGGAGGAACTATTCTGAATGCCACCAACTCTAAACAGCTAAATGAGATTATTTTCTTGCCAACTGCAACCATGTAATGTCCTAGGTGACAGATGTGTTTTTCACTGAAATGAATGGTACTCTCTTCAAGATGAGTAACCAGGAGGCCAATGAAGTTTCTTCAGGGGGGTAGGAAAAGTTTACGAATGCACATACCACCTCATCCTTCAAGTCACGTATGTGACCAAAAGGGACTTAACTTTTAAAAAATCAAAACTCTGAGCTGAATCAGGCTAGCCAAGAGTACCCCTAGCACCTGCCCCCAAAGAGCCTTCATTTAACAGGAACATCATTTACTTTTTTGTTGCAGGGGTTGGGTGGGTAGGGTGGCCTGACACTGTGAGAACAGATTTCAATAGGAGGTTAGAGATCCAGATTTTAAGTCTAACCCCTGTAAATATACATACTGTTGAGCAATTTGGTTCTTGCAAATCCTGGAAGATGTTAAGACATGCTGTGAATTTTGTCTTTTTAATATCTAAAGGCAAGACTGTGTCTGGCCAAGAGGGAAAGAGCTGAAGGGCTATCCACTCACAGTGATGTACAGAAGCAAAAATAAAGAAGCTGGGAGATATGTCAACAGATCATCCTCCTAGAAGGGATGTGTGTTGGGGGAAACTCTAAACTACCACTGAGTCCCTAATCCTACTGGCCTTTTATTTCTGGAGTGAATTTGAACCATAATGAAGTATTACACATTAACACAGCTTTGTATACATTAAAATTGTGGAAACATTTAAACGTCTCATAAGTTTTAATTTCTGAGGAGGTTTAAACTCCCAAGGTTAGTTATTCACACATATTCACTGCATCGAAAGATGCTGTTATGTCAAGAAAGCAGACTCACATAAAACTTGAGTATGTTCTGGATTTAGGATGATGATATCTATGGTATGAAATGAATGAAGTTCTACTTTTATAAGATCAGGTTATGACTCCTGGGTTAAGAAAATGAGAAGTTTACCAATCTTAACAAATCAGTCAGTCAAAGTGATACCCTCAATAGTGAGTCTTGTTATAACAACAATATTACCAAAGAATGAAACTCTTATTCATGGTTGACTCAAATCATAAAATGCTGCAGAAAAGCAACATAATGAGTCACCCAAACTTCCCAGAATGCACTTGGTTAAAGGCATTCAATACTGTGCTTTGGAATTCATGCAAAAATGTTATTCAAGTGCCAGGCAATGAACATTATCTTGACAAACCGAAGAATACTTCAGTTAAGGCTACATCAAAGAACTGTCAATGATTCACTTTGAACAGACTACAAAAGGCATTTCAGGAAGATTAGAACGTTAATGCCACTCTAACAAGATCTGATAGCAGCAGGACATTACTCCTAGGCTAATCTCATCAGACTTATTGTTCATTAATTCCACTTGGTCCCTGAAGACCCATCTGAGAAGTTAAGTCTCCAGGAGGCTTGTGGTCTTCAGACAGAAATAAGGAATTACTTATAAAAATGCCTGCCACAGACATCTGTTATGTTTTCTTCACTATCAAATGGAGAGTTTGGTATTCTAAGCTCACTCTCAGTGGACATAATGAATATAGGACATAACCAGGTAGGGAAAAGGGGACCATCAAGACGTTTTGGTAATTACCAGACAGGTATTCAATAGTTAACAAAGCCCTGCCAGGTAGGAAGCCATGTTTAAAGGCATTGTAAATTCTGCAGCGCAGTCCTTTGTACTATATTTATTCTAGTAATGTCAATTTTAATATATACAAAGCTTTTTTTAAAAAGTCACTCCTTTGGAACAAACCACTCCTTCAACCTTTTTTTTTTTTTAAATTGTACAGACTTGTTCCATTTTCATGAATATCTAGACTTGGTGAGTGAAGCAACCTGATTGGCTTCCATCCAGCTGGTAGCATCTTGCAAGTGATAAAACTCCACGAAGGCGAAACCACGGCTTACACCTAGAGACAGCATTCAGATATAGACGGGATACTCGTGTTAGTCAGTTCCTTTATAACAGGTGAATCTCTCTCCCACTGCTTCAACACTGTGTGACAAAGCCAATTGGGAAGCAGCTTTATAAATGTGACTTGACTTGGGGATCTTCTTGATACTTTGCCATGGCAAGGAACAAGCCGCCTGTACTAAATGTCACTCGTTTTGATTCCACGCTTAAATAACCATGCAACAGACTACAGTCAAAAAAGGAGTTTATAAATCACTACTTACCGAGGGAAAAAAACCCTAAAAACAGTTTTTAAAAAGCTCCTCAGATGCTAACATCATTTTCAAAGAGTCATATTCCTTAGCCATGGCAAACCTTTCATTCTGAATTCATGTGCTTGAAGACTGGGGGTATCAGGATGTTCTTTAGGGACTGAGGTGGGAATGGGGAAGAAAACCAGAAAAGCAGGAACCAAGCAAGCTCTCACCTGTTTTCCTCTTCATAAGCCTCACATCTGCAGGTTGAGGACCTTCAAAGGACTCCATCATTTCTCGAATCTGCATGAGGTTTTGCATATTTATAGTTAAAGCTATAGGCATATATTTATTCTATAATAAAGGGTGGCGCCTGTGCCTCAAAGGAGTAAGGTGCCGGCTCCATATGCCAGAGGTGGCAGGTTCAAACCCAGCCCCAGTCAAAAACTGCAAAAAATAAATAAATAAAAGAAAGTTCTGGGACTAGAAATTATATCAAATGCTTAACTAGCCAAGTTTTAAACGAATATTGCCAAAATGCAATTATTCTTAAATGCACAGAAAAAGAAACAAATCCTTATAGAAATTAATACATTATAATACCCTCGAAGGCATTCATTCTATGCTACCTAGAAATATCCTTCATGTGCAGTTAGTTTATGCTATGATACACAGCCTTGCTCATAATATGCTGTCCTTCAAGAGTTTCACTTTATCGCCCTCGGTAGAGTACCGTGGCATCACATAGCTCACAGCAACCTCCAACTCCTAGGCTTAGGCAATTCTCCTGCCTCAGAATTCCGAGTAGCTGTGACTACAGGTGCCTGCCATAACGCCTGGCTTTTTTCGTTGCAGTTTAGCCAGGGCCGGGTTTGAACCCACCACCCTCAATACATAGGGCCTGCACCTTACCCACTGAGCCACAGGTGTCGCCCCAAGACTCCCTTCTTTAGCCTAATCTAAATCTTCTTTTACCTAATGGATCCAGATAGAAAATGAGATTTTAAAGAGGAAGAAGTTGTGTCACTGTCCTCTGAAGTATATCTGATTAAGAATCAACAGCCTTTTCCCTCTTTGGATCTATTCTCAAAAGAAAAAAATTCAATAGTCCAAAAATGAGGCACTCCCTCCGATTTTTTCTTTTTCTTTTTTTTGAGATAGTCTCATGCTGTTGCCCTGGGTAGAGTGCTGTAGCGTCACAGCTCACAGCAACCTCAAACTCTTGGGCTTAAGTGATTCTCTTGCCCCAGCCTCCCAAGTAGCTGGGACTACAGGTGCCCACCACAATGCCTGGCTATTTTTTTATTGTTGTTGTTCTTTTTAGCAGGCGCTGGCCAGGTTCAAACCTATCAGCCCTGGTGCCTGTGGCCGGCGCCCTAACCACTGAGTGCAGGCACCAAGCCCAGGTACTGTATTTTAATAAAAATTTGTACCTCATACATATGTGCAATTATGTGTCAATTAAAAATATATACTAAAGGTGTTTGAAAAAGAATCAATAAATATATCAATCCATGGTGTCAGAATTCTGTTAAGATAGTTGTTACCCTAGGAGGTGGTGTTGACAAGGAAGGCTTCTCAGATATGAATAATTTTTGTATTTCACTATCTGACTCGTAGTTATATGGGCATATTTACTTTGTGAAAATCCACTGACCTATATATACTTAGATTGATTTGTTTTTTACATAAGGCCCATTTAAAAATGGTTTCATAGTCACTTATATTGAATAGCATTCTTGTTCCAGTAAATGAAAATAATCCATTATGACTTATTTATGGTAATATGGTAGCATTGCAAAGATATTGTTAGTAAGTTTTTACAGAAGGCAAAATCTCTAAAAAAAAAAAAAAAAAGACATATAAGAAAATCACACTCATACCTTAAGGTATGAAGTATAGATACTTAGTAATTTTGTTAGCCACTCATCAGTATTTAACACAGATTTCATTGGAAATATACAATTACCTAAAATAGAATGGAAGGAATAATAGAGATGTGAAAGGGAGTGTTGAAGAAACACAACAAAAACCTAAATAAATGATGAAGGGACCAAGAAAATATGTGTATGGTGGTTTTCCCCATGACAGATCCTGAATATAATCTCTATAAATATGGCATCACCAGTTCAAAGTTGGCAAAGACTGTAAAAATTATTCTATCTCACGCTCCCCTAAAAGGGTTTTAAATTAAAAAACTTGACTAGGTAGGTTGAAAATGTTTCAACTGCTTGTTGTATGGTTGCTTACTTTGGTGTAATCTTGTGCTTCATAAGAATTAAAAGTGCATTTGATCAAATATCTATTATAGTCAGCAGATAAGCAGGCCAAACAAGGCAAGAGAACAATATAATTAATTTGCAGCTCCATGTATTTCCTACGGCAGCAGGAACTATTAAACACTTTTTCTTGTTATCATTAAGATACCAACAGATTATGTTCAGACTTGGTTCTGGTGCCACATATCCTGATCTTACCTAAAACACAAATATACGAAATTCACTTTATATAAAGTAATAGTTTAGACTATGTAAGAGGTAGTAATGAGACAGGATCATCAAACCCTTTAAAATCTACACCTTTAATATATCAAGTAACAAGAAACATTACAACTATTTAAATAATATTTACAACTTCATGGGCACACATATTTACACTTGCACATCAAAGTATTGTTGAAGAGAAAATTCACATATATTATGAAACTACTGTATAGAAACATAATAGTAGAAGACAAAATACCTTTTGGGTCACAGTTTTACCACTTCTAGATTTTTAGTTAATAAAAATAATTTAACTCACTGTTATTTTCTAAAATGTACTAATCAGCTTGTAGCATTGTAAAATTAAGCTGCCACTATGCTGACTTAGAGATTTTAAATAGTA
>CAUYON010012250.1:0-74363 GCA_963573935.1 Arctocebus calabarensis | reverse complement strand
AGATAATGAGCGTTTTTTCATGTGTCTATAGGCCATGCACCTGTCTTCTTCAGGGAAGCTTCTATTCAAGTCTCTTGCCCACAATGAAATGGGATCACTTGTTCTTTTCGTATTAATAAGTTTGAGTTCTCTGTGGATTCTAGTTATCAAAAACCTTTGTCAAAAACATAGCCTGCAAATATCTTTTCCCATTCTGAGGGATGTCTGCTTGCTTTACTTACTGTGTTTTTGGCAGTGCAGAAGCTTTTTAGTTTGATCAGATCCCAGTAATGTATTTTTGGTGTTGCTTCAATTGCCCGGGGGGTTCTCCTCACAAAGTATTCTCCTAGGCCAATTTCTTCAAGTGTTTCTCCTGCACTCTAAGTATCTTTATAGTTTCATGTCTTAAGTTTAAATCTTTTGTCCAGTGATAATCAATTTTTGTTAATGGTGAAAGGTGTGGGTCCAGTTTCAGTCTTCTACAGCCAATTCACCCAGCACCATTTGTTAAATAGGGAATCTTTCCCCCAATTTATGTTTTTGATAGGGTTATCAAAGATCAAATGACAGTAAGTGTCTGGGTTCATCTCTTGGTTCTCTATTCTGTTCCATACATCTACCTCTCTGTTTTTGTGCCAGTACCATGCTGTTTTGATCACTCTTGATTTATAGTATAATCTGAGGTCTTATAGCATGATTCCTCTTGATTTGTTTTTATTTCTGGGTAATGTCTTGACTATTTGAGGTTTTTTCTGATTCCTTATAAAACTATGTATTATTTTTTCCAGATCTTTAAAGTATGACAGTGGTGCTTTAATAGGGATTGCATTAAATATGTATATTACTTTGGGTAGGACGGACTTTTTTTTGTTTTTTGAGACAGAGCCTCAAGCTGTTGCCCTGGGTAGAGTGCCATGCTCACAGCAAGTTCTAACTCCTGAGCTCAAGAGATTCTCCTGCCTCAGCCTCCCAAGTAGCTGGGACTACAGGCACCTGCCATAACACCCAGCTATTTTTTTGTTGCAGTCGTCATTGTTGTTTGGCGAGCCCTGGCTGGATGTGAACCCACCAGCTGAGTTATATGTAGCTGCTTGAGCCACAGATGCCAAGCCAGTATGGACATTTTAACAATGTTGATTCTTCCCAGTCATGAGCTTGGTATGTTTTTCCATTTGAAAACATCTTCAGCTATTTCTTTTCTCAGAGTTTCATAGTTCTCTTTATAGAGATCTTTCATGTTCTTTGCTAGGTAAATTCCCAGTGTTTCATCTTCTTTGGCACTACTGTAAAAGGAATAGAGTCCTTGACTATTGCTTGACTGTTGTTGGTATATATAAAAGCTACTGATTTGTGAGTATTGATTTTGTATCCTGAGACGCTGCTGTATTCCTTGATCACTTCTTTTGAAAAGCTTCTGTTCATGTTTCTTGCAGATTTGCTTGAGTTCTTTGTAGATTCTGCTTATCAGTCCTTTGCTGGATGTATGGCATGAAAATATCTTCTCCCGTTTCATAGGTTGTCTGTCCTCTCTATGGATTGTTTCCTTGGCTGTGCAGAAGCTTTTTAATTTAAACAGGTCCCATTTGTTAATTTTTGTTGTTGCTACAATTGCCTTTGGGGTCTTCTTCATAAATTCTTTGCCTAGGCCAAATTCTGTAAGAGTTTTTCTAACATTTTCTCCTAGAATTCTTACACATTCGTGCCTTAGGTTCCAGAATGTTATCCACTGTGAATTAATTTTTGTGAGTGGTGAAAGGTTCGGATCTTATCTCAGTCCTCTCCTGTGGCTATCCAGTTTTCCCACCACCATTTCTTGAGTAGCTCTGAGATTCTTTCTTCTACCTGATGTAGTCTGTTCACTGTGTTTGTATTTTCTTAATGAATATTTTTTTAATTTCCAATAGCTCTGCTTGATTTTTTCTAATAATATGATCTCTTCAGTGAATTTTTCTTTCATTTCCTCCATTGTTTTTGTGTTGAGTTTCTATTTTCTCTTGGTTATTTTTGTTTGTTTGTTTGTTTGTTTTGGAGGGGACATAGCTCACAGCAACCTTAGACTCTTGAGCTTAAGCTACCCTCTTGCCTCAGCCCCAAGTAGCTGGGACTACAGGCACCTGCCACAATGCCCAGCTATTTTTAGAGATGGGGTCCTGCTCTAGCTCAGAGCTGGTCTTCAACTCATGACCTCAGGAGATCCGCCCTCCTCAGCCTCAGCTCCCAGAGTGCTGGGACTACAGGCATGAGCCACTGTGCCTGGCCTATTTTCTTTTGTATTTTGTCACGCTTCCTTACCATCAGTAGTCAAAATTCTTCTATTCATTCATTCATTCTCAGATAGAGTCTTACCATGTTGCCCAGGCTAGAGTGGCCTTGCCTCAGCCTACCTCACAGCAGCCTCAAACTCCTGCGCTCAGGTGATCCTCCTGCCTCAGCACCCTAATAGCTGAGACTACGGGCACCTGCCACAAGGCCAGGCTAATTTTTCTATTTTTAGTAGAGACAGGGTCTCCCTGTTGCTCAGGCTGGGCTCCGACTCCTGAGCTCAAGTATCCTCCTGCCTCACTTCCCAGAGTGTTGGGACTGCAGGCGTGAGTCACCGTGCCCCACCGGTACTTGAAATTTACAGTCATTTCCATATTGTCGTTTTGGTTGGTTTCCATTGGTAAGGAGTTACTGTTTTCTTTTGGGAATGTCCTTTCACTCTGCCTTTTCATGTATTCGGAAATCTTTTTCTGATTCCTTCTCATCGTGGGCAGCTTTTGCTTGTTATTTTTGGATTTTCTTTGTTTAGAAAACAGCCCCCCAGTTTAACCTCTGAGACAGTGCGTGAGGCGGGCCAAGATATGCTCGGCCACACCTGCAGGAGTGGAGGATGCTCTAACAGGGCGAGCAAAATTGGCCTCCCAGGCAGGAGGTGGCGCTCGCGGGAAGGAACACGCTGCAGCGTTGATGTGGGTCCCGCGACCGCTCTAGCCCGCCAGGAGAAGCCGGCGGTGCCGCGGGTGGTGGCGGGTGGCGCAGGGCCGGGCGGGCAGGTGCGCTCGCTATACCGAGCTGACCGGGGTCCGTCTCAGCAGGGGTCACAGGGGTGCCCCAGCTTGCAGGCACATTAGCCAACCCTCTAATCACAAATGTCACCTCCTCGCCTCCCAGCAATGCAGCTGAGACGGGGGTCCGGGATCTGGACTGAGGGTGCGTCCCCAGGTCCCCAAACCTCAGTCCCCGACCAGGCCCGGGCCGAAGCGCGATGGTCCGAGGTGCTGTCCCTCGGCCTCGGGCCTGTCCGGCCCCCACGGGGGAACGGGAGCCCGCGCGGGGACGCACCGGGAAGCGGCTCCTGGCGGCCCACCGGGCTCAGCAGCGCGGGCCGGGCCCGAGCGGTCGCCTCTGTCCCCTCTCCCGGAGTGGCCCGTCCGGAATGCGCAGGCTGTGGAGTCGGCCGGTCCCAGCATCCGCCAGCTCCCGGCTCGTGCGACCCCAGGGCCGGCCGCGTGTCCTCCGGAGGCCCCGCTCGTGGGCGGCGGCGTCGGGGTTGCGGGGCGCCCGGCCCTCCCCGGGGCCTCCGTCGCATCTCGGCAGCCGCGTCCTGAGCTGGGGACCGAGCTGGGGACCGTGGCAGCCCGGCCGAGGGTCCGAGGCCAGCTGTCGCCCAGAGCCGCTCGGCGCTTTGCTGCGAGGACGGCGGGCGGCCAGGGCAGAGACTGGTTTGGAGCTGGTTCCAGACGGTTCTGTTTTGAATATTCTTGTCTTCATCTAGCCTCGTCCTGGTTGAGACCCCCGTCCGACGCCGACTGCGAGTGATGACAGAGGCCTCCCTGTCTTGTCTCAGAGTCAAGGGCTAACTAAGCATTTGTTCTCCTGCCATGGGGTATGGCAGCCAAGGAATGTATCTTTATTCCAAGAGTTGATTAGCAATGAATGGTGGGTTTTATCAAATACTTTTTCTGCATCTGCAGACATGGTAATATGGCTTTTATTAGTTTGTCAATGTGGTAGATTACTTTTGTTTTGGAACCAGCATGGCCTTCCCAGGATAAGCTCTGCTAGGTGGATGAATCTTTTCATAGTGTTAGATTCAATTTGGTAAAATGTTACCGAGGATATTTGTCTCTATGCTGGTATAAGACATTGGTCTGTAGTTTGATTTTTCTGTAATGTCTTGTCTGGTTTTGGTATCAGGGTAATGCTTACCTCCCCAAATGAGTGAGTTTATACCCCTTCTTTATTTTCTGGAAGAGTTTGTGTAGAATTAACATTATTTCTTCCTCAAGTGCTTGGTAGAATTGACCACTGCATCCATATGTGCGTGGAGGGTTATTATTATTGAAGACTTTAAACTACAAAGTCATTTTCTTTAATAGACATAAAACAGTTTGTTTTCTCTCTTCTTGAATGAGCTTTTATACTTTGCATCTTCTAAGGAATTTGTTCATTTTACTTAAATTGTCAAATTTATAAACATAATATTTTTGGTATTATTCCCTTATATTTTTAGTACATGTAGAATCTGTAATTGTTCCCTCTTTTATTTCTCACATTGCTAATTTATACAATTTTTTCTTGATTATTTCAGTTGGGGTTATCAGTTTATTAATCATTTCAAAGAATAAGAAAAATCATTGATTTTTCTCTATCGTTTTATCCTATTTTAAATTTTAATTTCTGTTCTTTATTGTTTAATTTCTTTTGCTTGCTTGAGGCCAAAGTTTTCTCTTTTTTTACTTTTGTAAGGCAGATGACTGCCTCACTAACTTGATACTTTTTTTCTTTTCTAAGTACTTGGTGCACTAAAGTCCCTGTAAGCATTGATTTAGCTGTTTCCCACAGACATTAGTATGTTATGCTTTCATTTTCATTCAAGATATCTTCTGCTTTCTCTTGTGGTTTTTTTCTTTAACTCATTGGTTATTTAAGAGTTTGTTGTTTAATTCACAAAATACTTACAGGCGGTCCCTGTGGATCAAAGGAGTAGGGCACCCGCCCCATATGCCGGAGGGGGCAGGTTGAAGCCCAGCCCCAGCTAAAAACTGCAAAAAAATAAAAATAAAAATACTTATAAAATTTTTAATTTAAATTGCTGATACTCTGAAAGCATGTATGTAAGTTCATTTGGAAAATGTCAGTGAACAAAATTAGCCAATATGACTTTGGAAAAGGAGGCAGGAGATGCCAGTGACATGTCAGCACACTTTGTAGTTTGTAGGGACTGAAAAAATGGCCCAGCGAGGTGGAAGGAGAGAGGTAAGTGAAGCTGAGAGGAGAGTTTAGAAATAGATCCAGTACATGTAGCTTATTTAGTGTGCAATAAAATGTCACCTCCACTCATGGGAAAGGATGGCTTTTTCAAAGTAAAATATATAGGCCAGTCACACCGCTTCACTTTGCCCTGTGTGAACCAAAACATATGCCAGATAAATTAATAACTTAATTCTGTAAGTGAAATTATTGTTAGAAATAAACAAATGGACGGAGTAATGGAAAAGGAATTTCTAAGGATGCCCCGGTGTCATAGGTCCTTGTGCTCACCTCCAGCTTCGGAGCAGAAGAACACACAGGCACCAGCACAGAGCTGTGCCATGGCTGAGATTTGCTGTAGTGGAAGGACACACACAAAACCTACTCTCGGAAAAGGTGGAACAGGTACACGAGGGGGGTCTAAAAGGAAGCCAGCCACAAGCTTCCACGTCTTCTCTCCCCCCAGTCACAAAGGAGCAACCGTGTGTGAGAACCTTAGGAAGAGCCATCTCCCAGGAAAGCTTACTAGACAGTGCCGAGGGTTTGTGTGGAGGCTGGTCTCGGGCGTGCCCTACCCAGACTCTCAGGAGAGCTCAATATGAACTCCATTATTTGCACGGTCTGGGTACAGTAAACGCTCATCGTTATTTAGGGGCAGGTCAAGTACCAAGTTCCCAGGTGCCATCTGAGGAGCAGCCTTGCCTCAGACCTTTTGAGAGGAGCTGTCACCATCTGCTGTGCCAGCATTTTTCTTCACTCTACCCAAGGTTTGAAATCCTGAAAGAAGACTGGCATACTCAACTGTTAAAAAACATTAAACATGGGGTGGCGCCTATGGCTCAGTGGGTAGGGCGCTGGCCCCATGTACCAAGGGTAATGGGTCAAACCTGGCCCGGGCCAAACTGCAACAAAAAAATGGCCAGGCATTCTGGCAGGCACCTGTGCTCCCAGCTACTCGGGAGACTGAGGCAAGAGAATCGCCTGAGCCCAGGAGTTGGAGGTTGCTGTGAGCTGTGATGCCATAGCACTGTACCTAGGGTGATAAAGTGAGACTCTGTCTCTAAAAAAAAAAAATTAGGCATGATTTTATTTAGTACACATGTAAATGACTTTGAATTAAGAAAAAAAACATGACAAGAGGCAAGTCACAAAACAAAAACATTCAAACTTGAAAAAATTCAGCAATATTGGCTGGGTGCCTGTGGCTCAAGCGTGTAAGGTGCCAGCCACATACACCTGATCTGGCGGGTTCAAATCCACCCCGGGCCTGCCAAGCAACAATGACGGCTGCAACCAAAAAACGGCCGGGCATTGTGGCGGGTGCCTGTGGTCCCAGCTACTTGAGAGACGGAGGCAGGAGACTCGCTTGAGCCCAGGAGTTGGAGGTTGCTGTGAGCTGTAATGCTATAGCACTCTATCCAGGGTGTCAGCTAGAGGCTCTGTCTCAAAAAAAAAAAAAGAAAAAATTTAGCAATACTAATAAATGAAAATTGAAATATAATGAGGTACCATATATTACCCATCAACTAGAGAAGACTAGAGACTGCTGCCAACATCTGGGTACAGATTGGCACTGGCTTTCACACGCCACGTGCTGGACACATGTATCAATGTGTGTACAGACAAACTTGTACACAGCAGCTCCAGCTGGGAAAAAGGAGCAGTGTTGTGTGTAAGGGAGTGTTGCACTATTGTGTACTATACTGAAAAGTTGAAAATTAACATTATGGTATGTTCACGTAGTGATACATTACAAAAGCTTTAAAGTGCTTTATGTTTGTATTGGTTGACAAAATGCATTGTTTAATTTTGAGGAAAAAGTAAAGGTTATATACACACAGCTGCTTTTATTGAAAATGTATGCTTATTTATAAGAAAAGCAAAATAAAGAGGAAAAGCCCACTTTTATTCACTGGATTTTCTAATTTCCCTATGATAAATTCATATTACTTATAATTCTTTTTAAAATAAAGAGCGAGAAATAAGTCAAGCCAGAGTTCAGTGACCAGGAACAACGCTACCAGCTTCCTCAGGGGTTGTGAGCAGGAATAAATGAGTTAGCATTTGCAAAAAGCTTAAGAGCAGTATAAGGTTTTTGTTTTGTTTTTTTAACATAATACATGGAAATGATAAAATGTAAAAGTGAGCTTACATTCCAGTTCTAAGGAGAAAGCTGTCACTGCCTGTGTGCTCTACCTGGCTCTTGGGTCCCCACAGAAGACAAGGTCCTTTCCTTCCAGATGGCACTGGGGACCAGGGAGCAGAACCAGGAGTGTGAGCTAAGGTGTGGTATGTGGTACTGGGCTCCAACGGTCAGATCCCAGAGCCTGGATCACTTCTGTCCCCTGGGCAGGGCCTGGCCCCTCCCTGGCTGGTCTGGTCTTCCCATCCAAGCGGGTGCCTCCTCGCAGCGTCTGGCCAGTGGTTGTCAGGCTGGGAGCCATCCCCCTTCTGCTCCCAGCCAACAGGGGCTGGCTGTATAGCTAACTCAGGGACAGACTCGCTTAACTTAGCTGGTGGCCACTGCCACCCTGCACTGGCGGGGATCCTTTTGTGGCCTTTGGGGTTTAAACTAAAGCTTTCTTTAGTCCCTAAGACACAGGACACACAAGTAACCTAGTCCCTAGGACACAGAAGGCAAAAGATCCCGGGGACACACCCCAGCCTTGGGGAGAGTCCAAGCAGGTCTTGGGAGAGCAACCAGAGACGTCCCCAATCCCACCCTTAGGGAGAGGTAGCCTGGGATGCACCTGGCTTCCTGCCCCTCTTGACGCCCTCATGCAGCTGACCTGGGGCAGGCCCCTGGGTGTTGGCTGTGAGCAGGAGTCTGGACCTGTGGCCAGTGACTGGGGCAGCTCCCTGAGCAGCAAGTGCTGGAACTAGACCCTGACCCTGAAGTGGTTCCAGAGCCCTCTCTGGCCCTGGTCATCCCACCCAGCCTGTGCTTGATCATAAGCCTGGGTCTGGCACAAGCCACAGTGTGGCTGTCCTGAGGTACCATATGTCTGCTGAACCCTGGCCATGGGAGCACCTGGACAGCATCCAGCTAGACCCCCCATCCCACTGGGTGACCCCACTGGCTGGCTAAACCCAAGTAAATCAGGGCAGTAGTGTCCACACTCAGGATACAGAGGCAGGTCGGCCCTGCCGCCTCCCCTCTCCCTACTACCCACTACCTGGACCTGGCAAGTGTGCATCCCAGGAACCACCTAGGCCTGTGCTCTGGTCTGAGGGGCCCACCCCACCCCCACAGCCCCACTTGTAGCCAGAGGGTGCACCATATACGGCCCTGAAGCCATGTCCTAGCTAGCAGGGTCTACCTTACAGGCCCTCCAAGGGCCTTTGCCTCCAGAGCAGGCCACACCCTGTCCCTGGATGTCCTGGAGGTGGCCTGGGGGCTCCTGAGGACTAGAGGCCCTGCCCAGAGCCCCCCAAGTACATGGGCTGTCAACCTATCTTTCCATCAGCTGTCAATGGCCTGAAACAGCGGCCCCCAAACTCCCGTCATGGCCTTGGGCAAGGCCAGGGCCACCATGCAATGGCCTGTTATTCGGGGCCAGGTACAGTCCCCATGCCCTGGAGCTCTACAGGCAAAAGTGACTTCAAGAGCAGAGGGGTGCTCCAGGGCCAGCACCCTGCACCGCTCATCCCCAGAGCACTCCAGCCACCTTCCACCCCAAGAGCCACCCTGGAGCCAGGAGCAGAGCGCTGACACTCTACATGCCAAGCAATGCACGTGTGACCACACCTCAGTCCCACCCATCAGACCAGAGGCACAAATGAAGCCACCACTGAGCCTGCAGGCATGAGCTTTGTAAGAGCACATTTATTTCTTAATTGGACAGAGCTGTAAATGCACACAAACACACAGGCACCTATAGCTAACACTCCGGTGTAAGACATCAGGGGCTGGGTCACCACGTGGGGATGGTGGTCACGACACAGGGTCTGGGGTTGCCACAGCAGTCACATATGTACAAGCCACGGATGCCGCCTCCAAGCCACAGGGGGACCCGGGATAGGCTAGCTACAGGGACACAGGTCCTGGAAGAAACTCAGGCTGGCCAAAGCTGCTATCCTTTGGGGGACAGTGTAGCCCCAGCCCCGGGGTAAGGGAGTATGCCTTCTGGGGTCCCTCCACCGGGTGAAGCTGGCAAGGGACCAGCGCTGCAAAGTGACACACACCTGTAACATTAGCTGCTTCCAGGGACCTTGAGGTCCCTGAACGCCAGGGCCAGGACTCATGGGGAAGGCCACTTCACCACAGCCGTCCTGGGGGTACATGTGTGCGAGTGCCTGCGTGGTGTAAGCCCAATGCGGGCATCTCCTGAGTGACTATTCTGAGTGGGGGCCTGCAACTGACCACCCCCAAGCACCCACTGGGTCTCACCAGAGCTGGAGAATGGGCCTGCCTGGAGCCCGCCATCCCCTTCGCTTGAGGTCCACAGTGGAAGCAGCTCGTCCTCTGCAGGACGGCCACCACCTGGGCAGCATCAAGCATTAAAACAAAACTGCTGGAGAGAGACAGCATTCCAAATGTTCCTCCCTTCTGCACTTAGTGGGAATGGCAGCCACAGCTGGGCCTGATACTGCTACCTGCACCCCAGGAGTGAGCACCCTCCAGACCAGCCCTCAGCGTCACAGATCTGACGTTGAGTCCCAGTGAGTTTGATGAATTGTCCTTAGCTAATATGATACGTAGGTAATTTGGAGCAGGGGGCATTTAAAGAAACCAGGTCTCCTGACTCACTGACAGGTTTCTGTCACTACCAACTTTGGGTTCTGGACACTGACTTGGGACCTCCCCCTAAGAGCAGGTCCAAGGGGAGGGTTGACAGTCACCCACCCTGGCACCAGAAGCCTCCATGGCAGTGGAGGCTTCTGAATTTAGAGTGATTCCTAGGCCCCTTCCCTTGGCCCCCCACAAGCTACAGATGCCCTGCAGGCTGGCTGGCCTCAGACTCCTGTGGCTTGGTAGGAGGCCTCAGACCCTTCTAAGGCCACGGCTCAGGCTGGCTGACCTGATGGGCTGTGGCTGGGCCTGCACCTACTCTCTGCCTCCTCTCAGGTCCCACACATCTCAGAACGACTCACTCCATCCCACCTGTCTTCCCTGCCGAGAGGCGGTCCTGACCACCACAGCAGATGCTTGTCCAAGACACTGCTGTGTCACTGCAACTCTGTGTTTCAGCCACACCCCAAGGTCACCTGTTGGGGAAGCAGGCCCCCTGCTTTGGGGCAAGATTTAATTTCCATTTAGGGTATGAATCCCTACCTGGAAGACCTACAAAGAAAGCTGTGCATCCTGCACTTCACAGGTGTGGTTTCCCAGAACTGCCTCTCACCTACAGGTCCTCCATGAGCACCTGGGAGGATCATCCTTCCAGCTCCAGGGGACAAGGGGGGCTGTGGGCAAAGGTGACCTCTGACATACTACACCTGAGCCCAGCTAGAAAATAGCAAGCCCAGCCTCACCCTCCAGCCAGGCTCATCCTGGCTGGCAGGTGAGACAGAGGCCAGCAGGGGTTCCAGCTTGCTTGTTCATGCCACTGTCTGAGGTGAAAGTAAAAGGGCCTGAGCAACTTTCCCAAAGAAACCTTCCCACTTGGCATGAACTGAGGAGCCTCCCTGTTACATCAGTGCTACACGGGTCTACCCTGCACGGGGGGGGTTGGGGGGGGCATCTCAGAACTAGACCCAGAATATGTCACCTGCTCTTCTGGGCTATGGTGGGAGATGGTTTCGTTGCTTGGTTACTGTTTTTCCTTGAGCTACAGAGACAAATGGGGCTCCAGACCAGACCTATGACCAGACTCTCAGCTTGATGCCACCTTGCCGCCTCCCCCCATCAGTCATCGAGCTCTGCAAAGAGGACAGAACAGAACAGGACAGGGGATGCCTCCAGATGTGGAAGGAAAGAGCTTCTTGAGGACAATCTTCTTGAGGTCAATCAGCTGCTCTAACTTGCCTAACAGGGACACACCCCCACTCACCAGAACTTTCTCGCTGGGACTCACAGAAACTCTGTCCCCTTGGAACCAAGAGAAGAGTGTCTTTGTGAGAAACATGTTAACCACAGGATTTCTCCCCAGGAGCTACGCTGAGCTCACTCCATTGCTCACTATAGCTGAGAGGCCATACCCCGAGCCCCTCGGCACCCAGGCTGTCACCCTGAATTCCGACCTTCCCTGCCACCCCTGTTCCTATACAGAACCATCTGTCCTGACAGTATATAAGCCTGCACTACCCAGGTGGGGTCCTGATCCCGCTCCCTCTGGTCCCTGCCCAGGACAGGCCTCAGTGCAGGAAGAAGCTGTGGGAATTGCTCTGAGAGCCACATCTCAGGTGGCTTCCCTGGAGAGACCCAGATTCCACCTCCTACCAAACATAACTCTTACCATCTCCCATCTGCTCAGACCCCCATGCCCCGGGTCAAGGGCCTTCCCATGCAACTGGGGAGGCCGAGGGCCTGGGCAGGGGTACCCTGAGTGCCAACGAGTCACTCTCTCACCGTGGTCTTCAAAGGCAGCGGCTCCTGTTGTCTATGCCTACAGGCTTGGGGGATGCATGAGGGCACAAATGGGGCAGGGAGAGGGTTCCCTCCAAATCTTACAAGTCTATGTGGAGCCATTAGAAATAAATACTTATAAATAGAACATGGTCTTACAGTTAATTTCTGAGTGGACCGTTTCAATGTCACTAACTAATGTATATTAATTAATTAATTATAGTCTGTCTATGCTTAAAAAAATATTAGAACGGCGGCGATAACCCCCATGACCTGTGCCCTCTGGCTTTCCCAGCGTTTCCCAGCTCTTCCCATCCAGCGCACGTCTTGAAAGAAATAACGCCTCACACAGCCTCTGCGAGGAATACAATTGATCATGTAGTGCAGGTCCCCGGGCCCAGCACAGATGTCCCCGGTGGGGAGACGTGGCCGTGAGCTGTCTGGTGGAGAAGGGCTGAGAGGCGGATGACAGGACGAGGAGGGGACGAGGGAGGGGGCCGGGCCTGCTGGCTGTCCAGGGGAAGGAGGATCCAGCTTAGACCCTCATCTGGGCAGACCTTCTTCGGGACAGCTTGGACCTGTGGAGAGTCAGGAGAAAAGGCATGGTCAGAGCCGCAGCCCCCTTCTCCCCACAAACAGTCAGCCATGAGAGGGGCCCACCACAGCCGTCCTGTGTCCCCTCTGGTCCCCTCACCACATAGAGGTAATTAATCTCTGTTTCTTATTCCAGGACTAGGACGGGCCCTCCCAAGCCTGCCTGTGCAGAGTCTCCCTGTGTCAAGGCCCACCCGGCTCCAAGGCAAACTTGGAATGTCCATGTGACATTTATCACTTCACGAGCAGCTACAACACTGGACCAAGCATTAACACCAGAAGGATGTCAGGACCCTGCGAGCGCAGCGGCCCCACAGCCAAGGCCCCGTACCGTATGGTCCCCGCCAGGAGGGGGTTGAAGGCATATAGCCAGTCATGCATGTCCTTGTCGCTGTTGGCCTGTAGCAGGATGCCACGGTGCTCTGTGCACACTGCGAATGTGTTGGGTGTCTGCAAAGGGAGGCTGCAGGTGAGATGGCGCCAGGCCACCAGGACAGCAGCACAGGCCCCTGCCCACTGGGACTCACAAAAACTCTTAGCTAATATGATACGTAGGTAATTTGGAGTGGGAAAGTCTTCTCAGCCAGCCCTACCCCAACCCAGGGCTGTGATTCCCTTTCTGGAAGCCTCCAGGCCGGTACCTCCCCCCACACTGGGACCCTGGCTGAGTTGCTAATCCCAGGGTCCCAGCTCCCCCTCTCAGGCCCCTGCCCCAGGTGTGGTTGGTGTGGGTGGCACCGTGCCTAGCCCCACCAGAGGGAATCAAAAAAAAATTTTTTTTTTTTTGAGACAGAGCCTCAAGCTGTCACCCTGGATAGAGTGCTGTGGCATCACAGCTCACAGCAACCTCTGATTCCTGGGCTCAAACGAGTCTCCTGCCTCCGCCTCCCACGTAGCTGAGACTACAGACGCCCACCACAACACCCGCCCGGCCATTTTTTTTTGGTTGCAGCGTCATTGTTGTTTGGCGGGCTGGATTCGAACCCACCAGCTCAGGTGTACGTGGCTGGCGCCTTAGCCCGTTGAGCCACAGGCGCCGAGCCGAGAATCAAAATCTTTTAGTGGCCACTATGGTTGCCTCCAGATGGCGTGAAGAACCTTCTTCCCTTGGCTGGCTGGCTGGAGTCTGGGCTCCAATCCAGGGCCACAGCCAGCCTCAAGAGGAGCCAGGTAAAGAGGCAGGAGGGCTCCTTGCAGCTCCTTCCACCCACTTTGGGGAGTCAGGGAGGAGGCAGCTGTGCCATTGGCCACTGTTTCAGAAAAACAGTCCACGGAGCCCACTCACTAGTGTCCCTAGGACGGTGGGGGTCAGGGGAGGGCAGGGCAGAGGCAGGAGATCTGTGAAGCTAAGTCCCCTAGGCCGGCCTCCCGGGACAGAGGAGGCGGCGCTTGGCGCACCTTGAGCATGGCCTGCTGGTCCTCGCTGTACTCCACCTGTGCGGTGGCCAGGTTGAGCACAAAGCGCTCCACGGCGTCCTTGTCGCTGTTGTACATGTAGGCGTAGGGGCGCCGCACCACCACAAAGCGCCTGGCCCAGCCGGCCGTGTGCGGCTCCAGGAAGTGCAGGTACCCCTTCTTGGAGACGATGGGGCTGGAGGCAGACACCACACAATCAGCAAGCGGCCAACAGGGGTGTCACTGCCCACCACCTGGGACAGCCCGCGGCACTTGCCACCTCATGGCCAGAAAGGGCAGCGGGCAAAGCCTCTACCCAGGACACCTGAGACCAGTGCCACCAACTGCGCAGCCCATCTCTGGGCCTAAGAAAAAGCTGAAGTTGCACTAGAGCTGTCACACCAAGCCCCCTGACCACTAGGTCCCTGCCTGGACCTGGCTCTGACCCACTCAACTGCCCTTTCCCTGTGTTCATTCTCAGCCCTGGCATAGGGGGCCATAGGGCCTGCCTGACCCCAGTACACGGCTGCCCCCTGCAGGTGAGTCATGGGGGCTGCCTGACCCCAGTACAGAGCCACCTCCTGTACACAGGTCAGGGGCAGCCTGCCAGTCCTCACACTGGGAGGTCAGAGAGGGCCTGCCCGTCCCTCGAGCCCAGAGCTGGCCTGGTGCTCCTGTTGAGAGCAGGGCCCCACATACCTGACCCGGATCTCCTGGATGTCGGGGACCAGCAGACGCTGTGGCTCCTTGTCAGCCTCCGTCAACCGGACGGGGGAGGGAGTCTTCTTGGAGTCGGCCTCTAGCAGTGGCTCAGGCTCTGGGCTGGCCGGTCGGGAGCAGGGCTGTGGGCTCCTGGGAAGCAACGAGAAGCTACTGCATCTTTCCAGGAGGCCCTGGCTGGGTTTCATACCCCACAGCCACTCTGTGGAACAGCCTTTCGGAATCTGCCCACCTGTGCCCATAGCTACAGGTCCAGTGTCCACCCACCAGGGCAGCCAAGCATCTGCCCGATTCTAGGACATGTTGGGCACAGCAGGGAGGGCTCCCTAGTGACCTGGGGCCCATGGGAGGGGTGTGTCCAGCTTACAGTGGACACATGCTCCTCCCAGGGACTCTGCTGCCTCCCCCTGTCCCCCCTCGAAACAGATGCAGCATGTCCCCACAATTAAACTGAAGAACAGTGTCTACAGGCACTGTTGGAGTACAGGGAGACGTGGGCCCGTGGGCACCCACCAGGCGCCTGGACTTGTGGGCCGGAGGGTAGGAGGTCTTCTTCCTCCTGAGGGTGGGGCCAGGAGTGGGGTGGGGACAGGTGTGCTGTGGACAGGGACACCAGACCCACCCCTGAAGGCTCTTCCCTAAATGTGTGTGTGACCTGCTTTCTCCACTCTGTGCCCTAAGTCACAGCCACTGTCATAGCCAGTTCATGCTGGAACCTTCTCCAGGAACCCAGTGTACTCACCTCAGGTCAACAGCCCCATACCGCCCTTCGACCAGAGAGGGGCAGGTGGAGGAGGGGGTGAGTGTGGCTGCCCCTAGAGGGGACATAGACGGGTCCCGCAGCAGGGTGACAGACATCTCAGAGAGCTGTGTAGGAGAGAAGGCCTTTTATGGGGGACACAAGGAAGGAGAATATTCTCCTTTCCCTGGTGGGGCCCCCTTGCAGTGGCTGGGTCCTGGACCCTTGCTTACGCTCTGCCTTCTGTTTGGGGCACCCTTACCCCCCGTCCCCATAGCCATAGCTAAGAGGCCGCCTCAAGACCTCCTGCCCACTGCAGCCCCACACTTCCCTAGCTGGCCTCTCCTAGGACTCTAGGCTCTGCCCTGGCTGGGGAGGTGGGCCTGCTGTCTCATCAGGGGCTGGGCTGGAGCTCTGAGCTGCCAGAGCTGCTCCACCTGCCACCAATGCCCTGTGGGGCCAGCACTAGGGTTGTCCATGGGGGCTGGCATGGAAGTCCATGGCCAGAGTGGGACCTCTGGGCCCAACGTGATGCAGAGGCAGCTTCTGCGGGCTACAGGATGAGGCTCAACTTCCAGAGGAGGCCATGACCAGTCTTAGACAGAGGCAGCTGGTTGAGGGCTAGCCAGACAGGGTAAGGCAGGAAGAGAGGGAGCCCACGAGGCCCTGGGCAGACCTCCCACCGCAGCCCCAGAGAGGCCACTCGCTAGCTATGTGGTCTCCTCTGGACAGAGACATGTGTCCCTAGTGAAATTGCCTTTCCCTCTGGGAGTGGCCCCACAGGGCAGCCTGGACAGTGCCTCCCACCCACCTTGCTCTCGCTGGCGCTGACGCAGACGTGACTGTGGGTGTACTCTCTGTTGAACGTGTGTGTGAGGAGGCGCAGGCACTGTAGATGGTAAACACATGGGGGTCAGGAGCCAGGCCTCTGGGACACCTCCCTGTCCTGGCACAGAGAGGCTCCTCCACCCGCCCCTCTCCCAGACATGCTAGGTCAGGGAGGCAGCACCCAAACCCACCCAGGTAAGGTGCTGGGGAGCCTCTGAGCAGTGCTACCTACAGCTGTGCAGCCGAGAAACCACCTCCAGGCAGATGTAGTGAGTGCCCCACGGGGCAGGTGTGTGAGAGGGGACAGGTAGGTGCTTGGAGGAGGCCTGGAAAAGGCACCAAACTCCCAGCGTGGGTGAGGTGGGAGAGGGATCGGGATCCTCCTACTCCCAGCTCCTGGCAGCTCTGACTGGAGCCACCTCAGGCAATGCTGGGTCACTAGTGCTGCCCAGAAATGATGCAGGCCCTTGAGGGGTCGGGGGCAAGCTGGACTGCCCACCAGCTCAACCTGCCTTGACGGCCAGCTCCCGCTGCCTCTCGTTGGGTGCCTCCAGGGGTGATGGCCGGCCCTCAGCTGAGAGTGGGGAGGAGGCGCTGGATGAGCCATGGGACTCAGAGTCCTCGCTAGAGGCCGGGGACAGGGCTTCTGGCACTGGCCTTTGGGTGGTCTCCAGTTTCTCTCGCAGGAGTAGGTAGTGTCTGGTCTTCTCCACCTTCAGAGGAGCACAAAGTTCCATCTGCTGCACACCGAGAGGGCTGGGCCAGCCCCGTGGAGCAGCAGGACCCTCTGGGCAGACACAGAAGAGCCCACGCCTCCCCTGGGCTGGGGCTGATGGTCTCAGTATGTGAAGCGAGAGAACAGACCCCAAGGCCATGGGGCTAACAGCACTCAGAGCCCCCACCCAAGTCCTGCAGCCTTTGCAGACAGCAAACAAGCGGCCTCCCTCCGTCCACAGACTCATGGCTGTAGCCTGCAGGCCCCAGGGAGAGCAGATGGACATGAACATTCAGGGCACGCTCTGCAGCACTGGTGGCCTTAGCAAAGGCCGAGGGGTGGGCACAGCCTCTGCCTTCCCACTTCTCATATGCACACCCTGCTAAACAGTCAGCACAGCTGCCGAGCCTTGGCCTCCCCTAATCAGCGCAACTTCCTCCCCAGGGGCCCTCCTCATCTGCAAGTCTGATGCTCTCCTCGTGAAGCCCAGAACACACCTTCTGTTCTAAGGGGTTTTTTTTGTTTTTTTTTTTTGAGACAGGGTCTCAATATGTCGCCCTTGGTAGAGAGTCATGGTGTCACAGCTCACACCAACCTCAAACTCTTGGGCTTAAGTGAGTCTCTTGCCTCAGCCTCCCAAGCAGCTGGGACTACAGGTGCCCACCACAACACCCGGCTATTTTTTTGTTACATGTCGTTTAGCAGGCCCGGGCTGGGTTCGAACCCGCCTGCCTGGGTATATGTGGCTGGCGCTCTAACCGCTGAGCTACAGGAGCCGAGCCCTGGGCTTTGTTTTGTACATGGCCCCCATGTGCATGAAGCCTTGTCGTAGGCAGTGTGAGTGCCACGCGCTCTGTCCTGCAGGTGGCCTGTGACTCCCTGACTGCAGCCCCTCAGCAGCTTTCACTCCATGGTGGCCTTGCCTGGGCCCCTCACCTCTTGCAGCAGGCTCAGCTTCTCCAGTTCCCATTGGTGGTCCAGGATGAGGCTGTCACTCCGGGGCCTCCAGCCTGCTAGGTTCTCCTCGCCCCGGACGTAGGCCACAGATGTGTCCAGCACCCGCCGGCGCCGGCGCTGCATCCCTGGACAGATGACAGACACTCCATCCCCATCCAACCCTGATGGCTGCGATGCCACCCACAGAGAGGCCCAGTTGCTCCCTCTCCTCCAGGGCAAAGACCAGCTTCCCCCCTCGGGGCCCACAGAGCCATGCCAGCCTAGGCCAGGGGAAGTTGGCGACCTGGGTGGCCAAGCGATCTCGCAGGCCTGACTCTCTCCCACAAAGCCCCAGCCTAGACACACACTCTCACCTTCCGTCCTCCATTTGAGGGCTACTTGAGAAACCCCAGACACTCCCTTGGTTTGGCAGATGAGGCAGCCCTCAAATGCAGCTTGACTGTTGCCACCCAGCCCCCACCCCACCAAAGGGCAGGTGCCACCTACCTGGGCTGCCAGCATCGGCCACATGACACAAGCTGAGCTCGTACACTCCTGTCACACGGTTGCTGTGGGAAGCAGAGGGAGGACATGTCAGCACCAGGCACCACCACAGGGACACATGAGCACCCTGGGTGCTGCCTCAAGCCACTATCAAATCTGCACAAGGCACAGGTCCCACCCCATGCCGATCTAGGCGGCCAACCCAGGGTGTGGGGTATCAGCCCCTGTTCAGAGAGTCCTATCCAGCCGCTCTGCAGCCTCCAAGCTGAGGGAGGTTGGACAGCCTCACTGAGGTGCCCGGGGGACTGTGGCCTGAGCCCAGGACCCCACAGGACCCAGCTGAGTCCCAGCCTGGGGGTGATACAGGCAGCATGAGCACATGTGTCCCTAGAACCCAGCATCTGGCACCTCCAGTCCCTCCAGGCACCAAAAGCCTCACAGCGAAGCCCTCCTGTTCCCAGCATACTGATGGCACCAAGGGACCCTCAGCAACTCTCTTCTGGTGACAGGGCTGCCACCCAGCAGTGTCGCAAAATCACTGGTGGCCTCTGAATGATGTGATGGGCCCTCTGGGATTCTGAGTCCTAACCCCCAAGCACCTTTCAAGCATCTTGTGGATGGTCTGAGGTATGGCCCCCAGACATCCACAAGAGGCCCAGGTGGGCATCTAGGGCCTTGTTCCGCCTGCCCACCCCCTCTGCAGGCTGGCCCAGGCTCCCTCCAGCCCCAATATGGTGTTGATGTCTTCTGCAGGTGCTCACAGCCCCCACTGCCCCTAAGCCACCTTTCTGTCACTACTACTCCCAGCAAAATCAGGCAGCACCCCGCTGAGGTGGGCTCACCTTTCCGAGGCCCGCAGGCTCCCGCTGCCAAACAGGTTGCGGATGGAACGTGAGGCCGGCAGCTTGGCGTCACGGGAATAGAAGACCATGCAAAAGTCCTTGGTGATGACGGCCGGCTGGGTGCAGTTCTCCATCTACAATGGGCAGGCCAGAGGCTCAGGATAAGGACACCCTATGTGCCCTGGGCACTTCCTAACATTCTCCTGGGGGCACCAGGCCCAGCACTGACCGGAAGCCACAGCCTCCCCAGGGCCCCAGGTCAGGCCCCAGGCTCTGGCAGGAGCATCTGCTCTTGCCTTGAGCCACACCCTGCTGGAGACAGAGAGCTAAAGCCTTGCCTTCCTTGGGCCACCAAAAGGACAGGTCCTCAACATGGGCTTCACCTGCTCAGGCCTTGGCGGCCTCACTTGGGGGTAACATCTTCCCCTATCCTAATGCCTGTGAAGTTTGAGCCAGGCCTTGTCCCTGCACACACATTTTAATTCTAATATGCCATAGAGAGTTCATGGTGAAGAACATGCCAACTGCTGAACAGCTCACTCCTCTGCCTTCCCACAGCTTGGTGGTCACTCTGCCCTGATGGCTGCTGTGTCTCAGGCATGTGTTGGGCAGAGTCTGGCTGGCAGCATCCCCTCAGCACAACCTCACCACTGCCCCATGAGATGGTCATAGCCAGGATGATTAGGCTCTAAGGAGAGGTGGTGTGGCTGGCAGTAATCCTACCCCCTCAGCCCCTAAACCACTTTTTCCATCACTACCATGCCCAGCAAGAAACACCTATGCTCCCAACTGCCTCCTCACTTCTGCCATGACCTGCAGACCCTGGGAACAAGGGGAGTGTGGTGGGATGCCACTGTTTTAGTTCTAAACATTGGTACATGGTGGTGCTACAGCCATCTTTTAATCCCAAAGACAAAATCTGCAACCGAGTATGGCCAAATGGGTTAATTGTGAGCACAGTCACTAAAACCAATGGATTTAACTCAAGGACTAGAGGGGTCCTTGGGAGACGAACCCAGGTCATCTGGGGCTGTCCAGGACTCACAAGTGCCCTCCACTGCCCTTCACAAGGACCCCAAGCTTTGGAGGAAGGCTGGTGTGGGTATCTTGCCTCAATATAAGCAGAGAGGGTCATGTAGATTTTCTCTCGATAAGGGGTGACCCGGTTCAGCAGGAGAGAGTTGTGCATGGAGCTGTCCCACGCAGCCTCGAACTGGTAAAATGTCCTGAAAGGGAGCAGAGCCAAGGCAGAAGAAAATGGCAAAGGGGCTCTCTCAGTGGAGACAGGAACATGCAGACAGACAGACAGACGTGGACAGCCTGCAGGGAGAGCCACGGGAGCCACAGGCCAGAACCCCGGCTGGTGGCACCAGGAAGGACAGGCTCCTCCTTACTCGGGACCACACTGAGCAGGGCCACCAGGATGCTGCCACCAGGCTGAGCTCCAGGGCAGACAGAGCCCCACTGAAGCTGGGGGGAAAGGAAGGTAGTAGGGAGCAGAGGGCAGGAAGGGAGGAGAGGTCGGGACAGAATGGGGAAGAGGAGGGTGGAGCCATGGCAGGGGGCCCAGCTCTATCTGAGTAAGGAGGCACCTGTCTCTCCTTAAACCTGGAGGGCCTCGCCTGGGTTTGTGAAGCCCTCACAGCCCGCGGACTCGCCCTCTGCCAGGGGAAGGCCCATTGGGGAGGATGCTTGGAATAGAAACAGGGCTGCCCCAAGTCCCCTTCAGGCACACAGGAGATAGGCTGCCTTCTTTGGCCTGACCTCTAGCCCAGCAGTGAACAGGGTGTGAGCCAAAGGCCCACAAGCTCCTCCCCAGGGGTCAGATTCTGAGGTCCCACTGCCCTCCACAGACACCCTGGGGGTCAGAACAGGGTCCTGTTAGGTGATGGCTCTTGCTTCCAGCCTTCCGAACAGCAGATTCCTCGACATTTCCCTTCAGCTGGGTGCTCATTTGGCGGATTAGTCACATTTGAGGTGGAGAATTTGCCTCAATCCACAATGTGGGGCCCCCACCCCCTGCCTGTTTCCCATCCAAGCACCCTAACAAGGATACACCTCAGAGACACAGAACAGCTGGATGGCAGCACCGGCTCCAACAGGGCCAGGCCCAGTGAGGCGCCGACACCCTGTGGGGGCCGGCACTGCCCTGTCTACTGCGTGGCGCAGTCTGGGGGTGCAGGGCACAGGTCTCATGAGTCAGGGGCAGGGCCACTGTCAGACACGTGTCCCCAAGGAGAGACCCAGAGGAGGGTAGGGATGGAGGGCTGTCAGAGAACGGGGCAGAGAGCAGGCAGACATCAGGGAAGAAGGAACTTGGTCAAGAAAGCAGAAGAGGACAGACCAAGCAGGTGTGGGGGAGAAAAGGGAGCTGTACCTAGTGTCACTTCCGAATGAAACGCTAAAGGCAAGGCAGCCGGGACACACACGTACACACACAGAAGAGATGGAGACATCAGAACAAGCACGGCACCAGGCCCAGGGCAGCTGACAGGGCCGCAGGCGGGGCGCAGGGCCCCCAGGCGTGCTGCCCTCAAGGCCGGGACACAGGCCTGCTTGGAGCCCCCAGGCCTGGCCCTAAAGTTCCCCATCCCCCCAAGTCTGCAGTGAGAGCCTCAGGTCTGTCCCCAGGGGAGACCTTGCAGGTGCCAGTGGAACCACAGCAAAGGCCTGGAGGGATGACCTCCTCCCTGGAGCATCTCAGGGGCCCTGTGGGGCCCAGACCTGCAGGTCAGAGCTGGAGCCTGCTCCAGCCTGGCCCAGGACAAGTTCCTCCAGATCACCTGTGATGCCACCACAAAGCGGCTTCCCAGATGCACGGCCCCAAATGTCACAGGCATCTCTGCGCCCTGTTTCCTTGTGGGTGTCATGGGACATTAATCGTCCCTACCTCCAACTGTCTCATGGATTGAATGAGCTGACGTGGGGGCAATGAGGGTAGGGCCTGGTGCTGATATAGTCAGCATCACTGTCACTAGCTGGGCACATGTCACTCACTATCCAGCAAATGTCAGTGTCACCTTCACACACCAAGTAAGACCAGCCCAGTGCCGAACCCTGTGTCCACCTGCTTGAAAGTCCCCAAAGTACGCTGGCCAGTTTCTCCTCCTTCTGTGTGTGTAGACACCCTGACTGCAGCTGGCCCCTGCCCCCAGGTGGGGACCAGCAGGGCTTCCAGCATTAGCACCAACTCCCTCTTGTGCCCTTAGGAAGGTCTGCGCCCTCCAGGCCCCAGTGTCTCTGCAGGCATCAGGCATCAGATGGTCTTACCCATCCTAGGGCCCCTCGCCCTGAGTGGGGCACAGCAAAGGAGTGAGCCCAGGGAGGCCAGCACAGTCAGCAGGCTCAGAATGGACTCTGCCCTGCCCAGGGTGGTCTTGGACCCATGAGCAGAGAACAAGCCCACTTCTACCACAGGCCCACAGTGGCCCCCAGAATGTGGCTTTACCCTGCTCAGGCCCCAGAGAACTAGAATCTCTCCAAGAGCCTGACTGGGCCCATGTCCATAGCTGGGATTGGGCCTTCCCAGACCACTTCCTGCCCCAGGTACCAGGATGGACAACAGAACAAGAGCACGGTCCTGAATCTGCCGACAGGGCATTTCTAAACCACTGGTCCGTCCCTGGGCCCAGAGGCTACCCACTGCACCTGGAGGCACTGAATCCGCGCTCCTGCCTGGCCCTATGTGGTCACAGATAGCAGCCCCAAAGCCCTGGGCAGGGAGCGTCCTCACCCTGAGACCCCAAGTCCCTGAAGCCTCCGCAGAAAGGTCTTACTCAGACCCCGAGCGACGTCTGAGGGGACAACGGTCCTTGTGCTCAGGTGGGATGGGATGGCAGAGTGGCAGTCCACCCACGGGGAACTGAGGTGGCCATGCAAGGCCCACTGAGCATGAGGACTGCCAATCAGTGTCCCTCAGTCACACAGCAGGACACTCAGACCTAGAGAGGCTGAGAGGTGGCCGGAGTCACCCTGCCATTGCAAACTCCAGCGCTTGTGCTGGGAGGGCCTTGGAGAACACACCAGGCCCCTACTTTAGGAGAGGGCACAGGACCAACTCAGGTCCCCAGGACGGGGGGTGCCCTGTCCCCTGAAGTCCCCCTCACTCTACCCCATGTGACATGTGAGCGACCCTCAGACATGAAGCAAAGGACAGCCCAGATGTGAGGCCCCAGGCCTACAGCATCAGCACCACTAGGGAACTTCTTTGAAATGCATATTCTTGGATTGCACCACAGGCCCACTGAAGCAGAAGTGCTGGGACAGGTGACCACATGGGGAGAGCTTTGAGTGGGCCTGTGGGAAGCTTCACTATCAGCTCAGCCGCCCGTCACCTGCAGGCCCTGTGCACCTAGCCCACTCTTGCCTGTGGAGGCAGAATCTTGAGACCCTGCCACTCCTGCTCCCTGCTGTGCTCTTGGAGGGGGTCACAGGCAGGGCCAGGCCATAGGCGGGGGTCCTCCATCAGGAGGGACAGGCCACGGGCAGGGGTCCTCCACCAGGAGGAAAAGCCAGTCCAGACAGCTCCTCCTGCAGTGGAGGGAGGGCCCAGCTGACACCCTGGCTCCTGCTGGGGCCTGGAGACAGGGCTACCACTTGTCCAGTCTTGTTGACAAAGACAATGGCAGACGCTATGAAAAATGTTTCCATCTCAATTCTTGCTCAGAAGGGCACGACACTAGCTCTGCTACAGACAGGCTGCATGGACCTGAGCATGTAGTCTCAGACGCTGCCCACTCCCAGCAGAGGTTCAGGCAGGACTGGTCCCCATCTCTGCTTGGCCCCCACAGTAGGAAGTATCTAGTCTCCAGGAGTTCAACACAGAGCACTCAGTCATTCCACGTGGGACTATGAAACACGCCTGCTGCTGACGGACAGCCCAGTGCACTCACACAGCCACTGTGTGGTCGTGACGCCTGGCATGCTCTTCCTACAAACATCACAGCCACCATGAGCAAATGGCAGGCAACGGCACCCGAGGCAAACAGGTTTGTTGAGAACTTCAATGTTAACCCCATGCTCAAAGCTTCAACCAGAAACTCACAGTGCTCTGGGAAATACACTTCTAGAATATGTGTTCCTCTGAGAGGTGAATATGTGTTCCTCTGAGAGGTGGCCCAGGCTTTCCAGGAAGTGATCTAAGTAAGGGGCTGACTTCTAGGACTGAGTTCCCAGACCTCAGCCAGGGCTTCTCCTCGCCTGTGGGGACACGATCCAGCAGGAGACACGATCAGAGCGAATCACACAGCTAAGATTGGGGGTACATGCTTGAATCCCAAATGAGGGGATTCTGCTCACAGGGTCCAGACGTGACACAGCCACAGGTTACCATCAAGAGCCCTCAGACCAGAATGGACCAGAGAGCACACTGCCAGCACCGCCCCCTGGGACCACAGCCAGACACCAGCACTTGCACAGAGCTGGGCTGAGCCACATCAGACAATAAACACCCCTGGAGAGATGGGCCAAGCACCCCAAGGGCTGACCCTTCCTATGGCCTAAGTCCTGGTTAGCCCTGGCCTCACCTCCCCAGCTAAAAGATGACCATGGGCTCCCTCCTGGCCTGACTGAGCCCTGCACCTGGGCTCTGTCTGCGGAGAAAGATAAAGCTGAAAGCCTGGGCAGGGGACAAATGCTCAATAGATTAGTGAAAAGAAGAGAGAAATCTTAGAGCTGGGCAGGTGAGGAGGAGGCAGGCAGAGTCAGGAAGGCTGCCTGGAGGAGGTGGCATTGTTGCTGGGTCTTAAAGCCCACCAAGGATTTGGGCATAGGAGCTGGGATGACAGGCATGCCAGATGGAAGGCACAGGCTCAAAGGAGGCAGGAAGCCAGTGGGGGAGTGTGGCTGGAGAAAGCTGCCCCCACCAGGCCTGTGGGAACACCCAGGCACAGAGCAAATGGGGCGTGGCACAGCCCAGCCTCCACCTGGCAGGCACTAGGCTGGGCCAGCAGAAATCCCAGAGCTGGCCAAACAGGCCGCCAGCTCAAGAGGCCACATGTGCCCTGATTGCTTCTTACCCTGGAGCTGTGCCAGCTACTCCCCACCACCATCACCTGACGGCACAGCCCTAGGGACTGCTGTCCTTGGAGAAGGGCACCCTACAGATGTAGCCTAGAGGAAATTCCAGAGCAGGGCCTTGGTCCAGCCCAGAGAGCAGAGTCCATGCTCCCCCTAACCTCTGTCACAGAGCTGCTTTCACACTCTCAGCTCAGGGAAGCCAGCAACTCCCTGGTGCTGTCTCCCCACCTGCTCTGCCCCACACACCCCCAACCCTCCCTGAGGGTATTGCTGACCTGCATTCTGGGGAAGGGCTGCCTGTCCCCACCACTACCAGGGACCAGGATCAGTACCAGCCTGCTGAGTCAGCATCTGCCATGGAGGTGAGGGGGTGGGGGAGGGGTGGCAGAATGAAGGGAGGGATGGGGGGGTGAGCAGGGGAGGGATTAGGGGATGAGGGGAAGGAATGAAGCAGTAGAGGGTGAGAAGAGGGGTGTGGGGGGGAATAGGTGCACAGAGGGAGGTACAGGGAGGGATGAGGAGAGGGCATGAAGCAAGGGGTGGGGGGAGGGGAACATTGTTACAACCACTACAGACTAGGCAGTACAGACAATAACAGCAGGGCTGGACACACACGGGACGCACACACATGGCACGAACCCAACTCAGCAGCTATTAGCACCCCTACTCTTAGAGGGGAAGGAAAACAAGTTTCCAGGAGGTTCCCCCTCCGGTCTACATTCACATAATCACAAGTGACCCCTCCAGACTGCCCAAGCTCACTGCAGACGTCTGGCCTGAGGGTCCCTCCACCACACCCCCACCTGCTCAACCACAGTGCCACCTGCCACGGTGGCTCCAACCCTGTGCTCTCCCCCCAACAATGCCCTGAGTTCAAGACTTCCCTTTGTGGGCAAGCCTTGGGCCTGCCGCCCACTGAATAGGGTCCCTGCTCAGGTACAGGAGAAGTCCAGGAGCTGACAAAGGGGGCAAGGTCAGCCCCTCTCCTTCCGCGTGCCTTTGCATGCTTTAGCCAGAACCTTCCTGGAGCGCCATACGTGTGTACCTGGGGAGGCCTGAAACCACACCAATACCCCTCAAACATACAGAGGTTGTGGAACTCAAACATCAGACAGACTCAAACTTGAACAAAATGAAGACATGCCCCAGCATGAGATCATACTGATGGGCCCAGAAGCAGTCCCCCAGGGAAGGGCCCTGAGCAGATGGCTCCCCAAGTCCAGATCTCTCTGAGCCAGGCTGCCTTCCTAAGCCAGGCCAGTCACCTCCAGGACCAGCCAGCACGATGCCTCCTCCAGGAAGCCTACCCTGACTGACAGCAGGGAAAGGGAGGCCCTGCTTAGGTCCTGCAGGCCTGTGCCTCTCCTCAGGTGCAGCCACCACCACAGGCGTCCCCTGACAGGACTCTGCCGCCCCCAGCTCTGTGCCCCAGGGAGAGGAGGCTGCTGCATCAGCCTTTGGAAAAGAAGCTTGTGCATGTGCCCAGGGGAACACTGTCCTTGGTGGGGGGGTCTCCTCCAGGCAACAGTGTCCCCTTAAGTACAACTGCCAGGCTATAGTCACAGCAGCCATCTGCTCTAACCTGATGACAGAGACCTGACAAGGACACAGCCTCAGCCAGTCCTGGCCAAGGCCTCTGCTTGGACTGCATCAGGCGGGGCTGCAGCCACACTTTCCAGTGAGGCGGCTGTGAGGCTCTGACGCTGGTGCTGACAGCCCTCTGCTGACTCTCAAGATGACCACCACAAAGCTCTGGCTGCAATCCTATAGGGACCCGGGGGATGATGGCCTTGGCCTTCCATTCGGAACTGACAAGTTCTCACCAAAGCCTGGACTAGGAACCCGAGGACTTCATGCCTGGGGTTTTGCATGGACAGGGGCCCACTCCAGCCAGGGCAGAGAGGGCCTCCTACTGGGTTGGAACTTAGAAAACCTGAATCTAGGCACTCTGTCTCTTCATGAGTTTACCATCTGCCACTTCCAAAAAAGATGTGTAGTGGCCATGGCCAGGAGCATGGCTGGAGCTGCTGTCCCTCCTCCTGGCCTGGCCAGGAGAGGGGCTCCCACGCAGCTGTGGAATGTGCTGGAGCATAAGTGTCCTGGCTCCTGTCTGCCCTGCCTGTCCCTTGTGCTCACAGCTCTGCCCACTACAGCCCCTCAAAGGGAGCAGAGCTGACCCTTGCACCATGGTGCAGCCAAAGCCAGCCTGGCCGGCGGCCTGCATGCAGAGGACGCCCGCCCACTCGGCAGGGCAGGCAAACCTGGGAATGAGCGGGGGGGGCCAGCCAGTATCTACAGGAGGGCAGCAAACTACAGAGCAGCCAAAATCAAGAGTGGGGCGGAAGGGACTCAGCCAAGTGAACAGGGTGGGGGAAGCAACAAAGGGGTCAAAACAATATTCCAAGGAAGTAAAAACAAAGAGGGACATGGGAGAAACGGGAGGGAACGGTAAGCAAGTTCAGGAGGAATACAAGAAGCTGAAAATTAAGTTTTCAGGGTTGTGAGGGGCAATCAGGGAAAGAAGAGGGAAGGAGAGAAGAGGCTGAAATAAAACCAAGGGACACAAATGATACCTAGGTATGTCCGAATCAAGAAACTGCCTGCAAAACACAAACAATCACACGGTTAGTGAGGGCGGCAGGGCTAGGCAGCGGGGTAGCAGGGGCAGCGCAGAGGGAAGCCACCGGCAGCTGACAGGTGGCTCTGAGCGGGGCAGATGGTAAAGCATGGGGCCCTGGAGCAGAGGGGGGTGGGGCGCCAAGCTCAGGAGCCTGAGGCCCCTCGGCTGGAGCCAGACCGTAGTCTCCTGAGCCTCAGCACTGTCACACCAGCCTTGATCCAGGAAGAGGAAGGCTGTGGTGAGAGACGCTTGCCCCGGTCAGCTAAGCCATGGGCAGGTGCTTGCCAGGGGCTGCCAGCAGGGAGAGTCCTCATGACTTCTGGGGAAGGGCAGGGGCTACCAGCAGGGCCAGGAGCCAAGCGAGGGCCAGAGCAATGGTGGGCAGGGTCTGCAGGCCACCTGTGGACAGGCCTTCCTCTGTCCCTAGCCCAGGGCCTTGACCCCAGGCACAAAGCTGCCCCAGGGCTGGCCTCATGTCTCACAGTGCCCCAGGGTGCAGGACTGCAGCCCCTTCAGCAGAGGGTTCTTGAGCCCCAAGGAGCAGGTGAACCTGCCTGAGGTCTAGCCATGAGCTGCTGTCTCCCAGGTTACCTTTGGCCAGAGCCCCACAGCAGCCAGGCTGGCCGGTGTGGGCAGGAAGACACTAGAACACCAGTCTCAGTGCAGGGAGGCAGCAGGTGTAGGGAGAACTGGTCACCCACCCTGTTTCTTCCCTCTCTATTCCTTTTCTGGGGCCATCTGGGCAAAGGAGGGGTCAGAAGTCAAGGGCATACAGTCATCTCCCAGGCTCCAAAACATGGTTCATAGGGCAGACAAGCTGGCCTGGCCCCACCTACCCCTCAGAGTCCAAGTCCTCAATGCCCAGACCCAGCAGCCCAACTCCTTCAGGCAGCAGCTGCATGGAGCACCAGGCCTTCTCTGTGCCCACTGGGGAGTTTGCACGTGGGGACTGGGGAAGCAGGGCCAGATGCAGCCTGTGAGCCCCAAACCACCTCACCTTCCTTTCTTCCTGTCCACAGCACCACCTCCCAGGGCAGGCAGGGACCAGAGCCACGTCCACCCCATGCAGGCCTCTGCCCCAATCCCCACTGCTTACCACAGAGCTTACCACACCTGCTGCCCCGTGCCACCCTGCCCCCACCCCAGCTGCCCGCAGAGGCACCCACGTCACTGTAGTGCTGGGGGGCAAACCCACAGCCCACGCTCAGACTGCCCATGAAGAAACTGAGCCCTGTCCAGTCCTGAGAGTGGGAGGAGTAGAGATGACTCCCCCCAGGACCCTCCCTCCCTATGGACCCAGGCCCTCCCTGCCCTCTCCAAGCACACCCAGCCCTCAAAGACATTTTTCCTACAAACAGCCACCAGTGAGCCGGGGCCAGGCCTGCAGCCCCTAAGGGTCAGTTCTGGGCTTATATGTAACGGGCTGGGTCAAGACCTCAGGGAGCATCCAGGCTGGGCCTAGAGCACCTGCCTTGTCAGCCCAAATCCCTGGAAGCAACATCTCAGAGGCAGTCAAGAACACAGACGACCCACCCAGCAGGGTGCCCTCAGCAGTCCTGAGCTTCCTGCCCAACCATCCTCAGGTGTCACCCCCTGTCACATCCTATCCGCCCCAGCAGATCCCAGCAAGGCTGCCAAGGACGTCCTCAGGTTGTGGAACACCACTGCCCAGGCCAAGAGGATCTTGACAACCACCACAGAGCTTGGAAAGGAGCAGCCCAGCAATAAGGGCCATGTACCAAGCAGTGCATGTGGGCACACCTTCAGCCAGGCTGCTGGACTGCCACCCCAGGACCCCATGGGGGCCCAGACTCGCCCATAGCAGCCTGATCCTTGAAAGTACAGGCCCGCTCATCTATCCAACTCCTGCGGATAGGATCCAGCCCATCCTCTAGCTGCCCTGCTGGACCCTCTGCTGGGACAAGGACACACAGGCAGGTGGATGCCTGACCAGCAAAGGAGAAGCACAGAGAAGTGAGCCAAGGGGATGTGGAGCCCACCAGGCCCCCTTGCCGGGCCAGTTTCTTCAAGTGTCAGAGAGGAGAGTCAAGAGAGCTTCGGGGCTGGACCCCATGCAGCTGCAGCAGCTGAGGGCCTGGCAGGCTGGGAGCAGCCCAGAGTGCTGTCCCCCCACCCCAGGGACTCACCGGTCATCCTGAGCTGGGTGGATGTATCCAGAAGAGAGGATGTTGAGAGACAAGATGTTAGGGTCGATCAGGGACTCATCTGTCTCTGGAGTGTTTCGGATGCGACCTGTAGGAGAGACAATGAGTAGGCCACGTGTCACTTCCCAGGAGGGCAAGTGGGACACCAGCCCCACTGGCAGCCTCAGCCTGGGTGGGGGTCACATCGGCAAACCTGCTCCCCATGAAGCAGGAGAGTGGTAGAAAGCAGTGGCAGGGTGCACAGGGAAGCCCCTCAGGTGTGCAGCCCCAGCTCCGCCCTTGCTGCTGTCTAAGTCTGCCTCTGGGCCACGGTTACGACCCCCCACTACCCGCAATGGGCAAGTTCAACTGCAGCCGAGAGAGAACAGGTCTTCCTAACTGCTGGAAAAGGAAGTGTGAGATAGAAAGAGAAAACATTCCAACATCTTTTTATAATGATGATAATAGAGAGAAAGTAGGAAAGAAAGAAACAAAAGAAGGGAGGGAAGGGAGGGAGGATAAGACTGTCCATGCCATAAAATCTCTCCTGTCAAAGGGCATTTCCAGCACATCCCTCTAAGACGCAGGGTTCAGGGATGGTGACCTGTCAGTCTGCAAAAGAGGCACGAACCACATGAGGCAGGAATCTTGCCTAACTTCTTGACATGGTAGTTCCATTCTGGTCATTCAAAAGAGTAGATAAACATGTGTACATTTTCTTTTATAAGCCAGGAAGGAATGACCAGGCCTTTGCTCGCCACCACACTGAGACAAAACTAAATTCAGGACACAAGGGCTTTGTGGGGGCAAGTGCACGCTGGGCTCACTCTGCCCCATTTTTGGAAATCTGACACATGAGTTTGTGGCTTTGCAGTTTTTAGGCTTGGGCGGAAACAAGTGAGGTCCCAGCAAAGCACCCTTTCTCCACCCAGGGTCCTCCAGGTCCTCACAGGAGGCAGTGACCATGTGGGTCAGTGCTTCGCAGCACTCTCTGCCTGCCCAGGCATCCAGCCTACAGAACCTCGCCCATGAGCCCCTAGTCCTGCCCTGCTGTTGCCCATGGCTCCATTCTCTCCCAGCCTTAGATCTTAGTCACCCACCCACCTGGGGTCCCTGGGGTCTCTCCTTGACCTTCACACTTTTTGCTGATACCCTCTCCACAGCACCATCCACCTCACTGGGTTTGAAAGCCCCACGGCCCTCCAGGGAGGGGCACTGGGCTCAGGGTTCTAGTGGGAGCAGAAGAGAGAATAGCTGCTCCCCAGAAAGTTATGAGGTTGCTCCCCAAACTGAGTCCAAGCACAGGTCTCCTTGGCTACAAGCCCAGAGAGGTGGAACTCAAGCCTCTCAACCCTCTGAGGGGCCTGGGCGTTTACCCCAGTATCATCCCAAATCCATCTAAGTAGCTCCCCTTGCCCCTGACATAAACAGACACTCTTGTCAGCATTTCCAGACAGGTAGGCAGGTTAAAAGAAGGTGGGATCATTGGAACAGGTGCAGGTCAGACGGGACAGCCTGAACAAGGGCGGTTGGAGCCTGGCCAGTGAGCAGGTGGCCTCCGCCGTGCAGACCCCCTTCTGTACCACACGCAGCACTGCCTACAAGCGTCCTTGCCCCAGTGGCGTGGCCAGGTCCATACCAAGCTGTGCATCTTTGCTCTTAAACTGATGCACTGTTTTCAGCCTCGCCCTAAATGACATCTGAAGGTGGGTTTGTGTGCTTAATCTGCAACTTTTCTGACTAGCATTAAATTAGACACAGAATTTATAAAATAATAGCATTTGTCCTCATGTGCCCAGAACCATCCTGCACTGAGGGACGCAGAGCTGATGGGCTAGGCAAGTCCCAGGGAAGCCGCCCTGGTGCAACTAGAGCTGCTGCAGCGCCAGGGCCAGCCGGCGCGTCTAGAGCAATACCACCTGCTCCAGGTTGGGGTCAAGGGTCTCATGCCCACTGCACTGACAAATGGATAGTTACCTGTGTCCTGGATGAAACTAGGAAGACAAATTCTTCCCAACTTAGCAGAGTAACATCAAGGAGCTCCCCACATGAAGTCACAGGAGGAAGGCCTGAGGTCCTTGCTGATGGCTGTGGGCTGAACTGTGCTCCCCACAGGATCTGGTGAAGCCCTAACCCCAGTGTCTCAGCATGTGACCTTATCTGAACAGAGGTCTCATGACACCATACTAGAGTAAGGTGGGCCCTGACCCAACATGCCTGATGTCCTGGCAGCCATGTGACAGTGGACGAAGTGTCCACAAGCCAGGAACACCAGTGACACCACCCCAAGACAGAAGAGGCAAGGAAGTGCTCCCCACAGGTCTGGGAGAGCAGAGCACCCCGCTCAGACCTCTGGCCGCCTCTGCTGTTTCCAGCCACTAGATTATATTTTGCTATGGCAGACCTAGAACTCCAGGGCAGGGTTTAAATAGGAATTTGTGCGTCATCACCAGGGCCCACGCTGCTCCTTTTGGGTGAGGGACTGAAGCACAGAGGTTTCCTGACTCAGCCAGGGCCACACAGGAACCTGACTCCTGGCCCTGAGTCCCGGCTCTCCCAGCAGCCCAGCCACGCCGCCTCGCTCACCCACGACCAGCTCGCGCACTTCCTTCCAGCGGATATGGCTACCAGTCTCGTGCAGCAGCGTCACGGTTATCCGTCTCTGGATGCCCTGCAGGCACCAGGAAAGGGAATATGATCAGATGGCTCAGGGCCACACACAGTGGGGAGGGGGGTACCAGGTGGGGGGGCAGGAAGGGTCGTACCTGGTGGAGGAGGAAGGTCCCCATGCATGGCATGCCCCCACGGTGGTCCACCACGGCAGGGATGTAACTGGAAGAGAGACCCATGTGAGGTGTGAGATGCTGGCCACCCCTCCCACCTGCACACAGGCCCTGGTCCAGAGGACAGGAGCAAGAAATAGGAACAAAACAAGCCACTCCCTCTGGTGAAGATCAGGTGGCTCAGTCCTTGGACTGGGATCAGGGGGCACAGAAGCCCACCATGGGCCACCTTGCTATCTTCCTCCAGCCCCACCCACCATACTAGGACGATGTCCCATGGGGATACTCACTCCAGCTGGATCACTGTAACTACCCCCAAGGGTGCCCCTGCTCTCCTCATTCCTATGGGTGCAGCTGGTACAGGACCCGCTGCTCCAGCCAGGGCCAGAAGCAAAGTCTGTTCAGGCCCCACCCCATCCCCTGGCTTCTCTGAGGCCACTAGGCTCACCTCCCCCCACCCACTCATCTTTGCTAAAATGTCCTTTGATCTCTGTCTAATGGCCACATCGTCAACTCCAGACTCAACCGCTAAACCATACTCAGCACCACCAGGGGCCACCCATCCGTGTGTCTGTCTGTCTAGGGCCCTGTGTCAGCTCCTTCAGAACAGAGGCTTTGCTAATTTCATTCCCAGCAGCCAGATGAGGCCTATTCCATGGGGTGTTCAATGAACACCTGCTGAGAAGATGAGTCCAGGTGCTGGTGACCCACAGGGCAGGTCAACACCTTGCCCCACCCCCCACTCCCTTGGGGACCCCAGCCCAGCTCCAGGGACCTCCCACCCCCAGGGACCGTTGCCCAGCTCCAGAGCCTCCCAGGAACCTGGGCGCAGCCCCAGAGCTCTTCTCTCACCAGGGACGCTGGCCCAGCCCTAGGACCCTCCCTCATTCCCAGGGACCCTGGCCCAGCCCCAGAGCCCTTCTCCCATGAGGGATCCTGGCCCCCAGGGTGCCTCTCCTCCCTGCCCCATCTCTGGGGACCCCAGCTGGGCACCAGCACTTACTCGCCATTGGCCTCGAGCTCACAGATTTCGAAGTAGACCAGGAGGTCATACTTGCAGTGGCAGGGTCCTGGGGAGGGCCGTGTCAGTGTGCTGAGCTTGGTGGCAGGCACTGTGGGAACAGAAGGAGGGCATGCAGTGACAGGAGACCTGGCCCATCATGTGCTTCCCATCAGGAAGGAGGCCACGGGGAACAGGGGCTCAAGGCTGCCAGCTCATCTCCCCCTCCCCACAAGAAACAACGTCACACCCCACCCCTGTCCTGGCACTGTCAGGTCTCAGCATTTTGCCCTGAACTCTGTCCTTGCCCCAGGTGGGAGGAGCCACATGGCCATATATACCTGGGCACAGCTCCGGAAGAGAGCCATGGCTAAGACCTAGAGAACCAGCAGGGCAGCAAACGCCCTTGCTCAAAAGCCCCATGACTGCACAGGGCCCCTCCTCCATGCTGCCAGGCCTATCACCAGCACCACACTTTCACCACAGCACACTGCACCAGGCCAAGCACAACACAGCAGCAGCCGTCTCAGCTCCCAGCAGCCCTCCACTGTGACAGCTCCAAATAGTTTCTGTCCCCCAGGGCACCCCAAACACACCTCTGTCCACTGCCCCCTCTGGGACCTGTCACAGAGGCCTCTCCTCTATCAAAGCCTCCATGGCTGCTCTATACTTACGCATCTAAGAGTCTCCCTGCAGGCTGTGGGGAGACTGAACAACACAGGACACACACATGGCAAACCAGGAAGCTTACACAGGCCCAAGGGATTTGGACACCCAGCAGGAGCTGAGGTGTCTACACCCTACCCCCAGTGTCCTCAGCCTGCAAAACTTCACCGTAAGGGGATTCTGAGTACAGGAGCTGAATGCAGGGCAAGTACCAGAGGCATGCCCGAGACAGCCATCGGGTCACCTGTGCAGACTCAGCACCCATCCTCTCCTTGCCAGCTGCAGACGCAGCTCCTCATGCAGGCTCCTGCCCCCTGGGGCACCAGGGCCCTCACTTCTAGGTGGCTTCCCAGGCCGTGAAGGGCTTTAGCCACACTGCCTGGCCTCCACCATGGCTCTCTGACCTTTCCCTGACCAGGTCCCTGGGCTTTGGCTATTGTCTTACAGAGAATAAATTCTATGACTTTTCTTAACTAAAATCCAATTCATGGCTCAGTGACCATGGCACAGTGGTTATGGTACCAGCCACATACACTGAGGCTGGCAGGTTTGAACCCGTCCCAGACCAGCTAAACAATGACAACTGCAATAAAAAATAGCCAGGCGTTGTGGCAAGCGCCTGTAGTCCCAGCTACTTGGGAGGCTGAGGTAAGAGAATTGCTTAAGCCTAAGAGTTTGAGGTTGCTGTGAGCTATGACGCAATGGCACTCTACCAAGGGCAACATAGTGACACTCTGTATCAAAAAAAAATAGAGTAAAAATAAAATAAACTAAAATAAAATTCATCAGAGAGCAACTCCACTGCCCTCCTGTTCATAGGGGCAGGGTCTCCATGTTCCAGGTACGGGCTCAGCTGCCAATCCCCCTCCTCCCACGGACCCATACACTCACTCCCACCTATACCCTTGCCCCAAAAGTAACCCACAGACCCGGCAGGAGTTCCTGAACAGCATGGGGTGTAACACCCACAGCATGACCACCACACCGCCCAGGGGACTCCCGACAGCCCTGCCTACCTGGCTTGGACAGTGGCATGACCCGAGGGAAGTGGCGGCGTGAGGGCCTCAGGGGGCTGTGGAAAAAGCACCAATGTGAGGCACCCAGAGACAGTGCCTGCCGGCCCGGGCTGGAGTGGTGCCTGGGCTGGGGCCAGCAGACAAAGGCCCCCTCCTGCCCTCTTTCCCACCAGGTCCTCACCAGCTGGGTAGGAGGGGAGAGATCCCAAGACCCTGGACCCCACACCAAAAGATGGGATGTGCCCCCCAAACGAAGCCCCTCACTGTCCTTCTCTTTGCTGGACATGTGTGAGGCCCCAGCACTGGGTTCTGCTCCATAGCTGTGGGGAGGTGAGGATAGAAGGAGAAGGGCCCAGAGGCTTGGCCACAATTCTCCCTGCACTCCAGAGGTGGCCAGGGGGGTCAGCCTAGCCAAGGGTAGACACCCCTTCATCCCACACTCAAGGATCCAGGGTGAAATGCCCTTGTGTCACAGCCCCTTGAGGCCCTCATAGCCCCCCTTTCTCTGGGCCTCAGGAGCCAAGTAGAATGAGGCAGCTGGGCAGATGTTTCCCAGGACTGTGGTCCCTTCCTCAGAGTCCTCAGTGGGCAGCAGAAGCTGTCCTGAGGCCACCCTGGCCCCCTGCAGCCAGCAACTCCTGGACACTGATCATGTTCAGCTAGAGTTCCAGGTTCCCACAGCAATGCTCCCTGAGGACCCCCTTCATGTCTGAGGGCAGGAGCTGGGTACAGCCCTGGGTCTGAATCTCTCAGTCCTGTTGACCCCAGGCCACAGCCTCCCAGGCCAACAGGGGAGGGAGGTGTGGGGAGGCACCTGGGCCTGCAGCCTCCAGACTGCGGGATGAACAGATCTGAACAGAGGATTTGGGGACCGTAGCCCTGAGGCGCTGACCTGAGCACGTCCTTGCAGAGGGGTGGGAACGGGTGCTGCTGGTAGTGGCCAAAGACCTCGAACACAATCGGCTGGCTCCTGATGTACTCGATGAAGGACTTGGTCACCTCCACCGCGATCTGTGGTGGGAAGGCAGGTGGGAGGGCCGGAGAGCACAGCCATGCCACAATCAAGGGGAAGAGAACCACACCAGTGAGTGAGCCATGCTCCAGGCACCCTCTGCCCACAGCAGGGACAACGACCTTCTCTGCGGCACCCCGGCCTGACCCCTCCTCCCATCACGTAGCCCCGGACAGCCCAGTGGGCACAGGTGTCCTTTGGCCTCTCTCTCTAGCACGGGTAGGGCCACAAGGCCCAACTGCACTTCCAGAACAGAGCTCGCGAGCAGGGGACAGAGGGGAGGGGTGGCCTCCCCAGGACAAGCCTGCTTGGGTTCCAGCCCTCTCACCAAGAGTCATGGGTTAAATTGGGCACACCCCTCCCAAATTCACAAGTGGAAGTCCTGACCCAAGGGCCTCGGAATATGGCTGCATCTTGGGCTGGGGCCTTTGCAGAGGTGATCACAAGGTGAGGTTAGTAGGGTGACCCCACTGACCATGACTGGTAAGGGGAAATCTGGACATGGACACTCAGAGGGAAGTGGCATGTGACTCAACATCACAAACCAAAGGGACAGGCGTGAGAGGGCCAGCTGCCCAGCGCTGGTGGAGCCAGCAGACAACACAGTTCTGTGGCAGGGGCCCCTGTGTCCCCGTGCCCAGGCAGCACTGCCCCTGGCTGGTGTTCACAGGGGCCCCGGGAGGGCTGGGGGACATGCCCATGGACATACGTTCTGGACATGGTAGAAGCCGAGTGGAGGTCCCCTGCCTGTGTTCTTCAGGGGCTCCGTGGAGAAGGCCTCGTCGTGGCGGTGGATAAAGCTGCAAAGCGGCAGGAGACACGTGGTTGGCCATGGAACCCACCTGGCGTTGGCACCAGTGTGCAGGGCCCACAGGTTGGGCCGATAGGGCCCCCCCACAGCCTGTGCCTGCTGGATGCCCAGGCCGAGAGCCCCACCCGCCCCGCCCTGTGCAGCTGGGACACAGAGGCAGAGAGGCTCACTTGAACTGGCAGAAGATGTCGGCATATTCAGCAGAGATGCTGGACGCCTGCAACACTGTCACACGGAAGGTGAAGGTGCTCCCCAGGCGCAAGTGGTCCAGGGCAGCGTCCAGGGGCCCGTCCAGCGCGGCTTTCTCAGGGCTGTCTAGGAGGAGGCCTTCCGGAGGCAGTGCTGCCAAGGAGAGCAAGGACACCGCTGGGCCACACTCTTCAAGTGGTAAGGGCTGGGGCTGGGCGGTGACCTACCTGAGCAGGTGTTGTTGTTGACTTCGTCAGCCGAGGGCCCCATATCCACGCCCTGGCCCTGGCCTTCCACGATGCGCAGCTCTTCCTGGGAGGTCCCTGAGCGGGACATTCCCACCACGGGGCAGGACTCAGACTGGAACTGTCCAGGCAACCAGAGTCAGAGCAGGGGGATAGAGGCCTAGGTTGGGTCATGCAGCCCCCAGTGTAGCCCCCAAACGGGTTGCAGGACCAGGGGCTCAGGACCCACTAGCAGACCTGCCATAGTCAAGCCTCTCTGGACTCCTGACCTGGGGCCTCTGAGGTACAAGTGGTCCTGAGAACATCTCACCACCCAGCGCTCCCTCAGCAGGAAGCACAGCAGTGGGACGGGATGGTCTCTGGCCTTGGTTCCACCCACACCACCCCCATCCAGATGCTCCCCCAGGCATCGTCAACACTGGTGGGCACCTCCCAGAGGAGAAGGCAGGCATGCCACCCTTGCCAGCACATCGGGCACTGAGCTTGCAGGTGACAGGACAGGTTCAGGTCACAGTGAGGCTAAGGAGGAAGAGGGAAGAGCCCCCGGGGCCCAGCCTGAGTGCTGGATACAGTGCTGGCCCTTTGCAGGAGGAATGAAGGCTGGTGGCTTCGGGGGGAGCTTGCTTGCTCTCAGGGGTGTTGGATGAGGGAGGTCAGGCTGAAGGGATAGAAACGTGGTGTCCTTTGGGGACCCAGAAGAGAGCCAGCCTGAGAGAGGGGAGCTGGCGGTGGTGGTCACATCTTAGTGTCTGTTCTGTAAACTAACACGTCCCCACTCTATGCCCTGCTCATCTGAGGCTATGGTGGGAGGTGGAGGGGGCACGGTGGGCTTCAAACACCGAGAGATGGTGAGGGGTAGCTCAGCACCTGGGACCCCAGGAGGACCCAGGGCCCATGGGCAGGAGGACACTCGAGAGGAGCAAAGCGTGTGGGGCCCTAGTGAGCAGCAGGCACCCTGAGGCCTGGGGTTTGGGTGGGAGAACCACCTTTTCAAAATGCTGGTCGTCAAAGGAGATTTTAGCAGTTCCTGACTGGCGGACGCCGGAGCCATAATCAGGGGCCTCTTCATCAGCTGCAGGAGGAAAAAGGCAAGTGGCTGGGGCCTGGCTTGTCCCCCAAGGCAGGTACAGGCAGTGCCAGGCCGAGCTGCCCCGAGGAGGGGCGAGAGAACAGTATGCTCCTAGCCCACACGACCAGCCATGGCTCAGTGACTAGGACGGTGCCAGCCAGCCTGAGCTGCCCAGTGGCCCAGAGGCAGCCACAGCCCCCACAAGCCTTCCCTCGACCTCCCTGTGCACAGCCCACCCCACTAGGCCCCCATGGCTTCATCTCCAGGATCTCAGTGGCTTCTCTGCCACCACCATCTCCCGACCATGCCCCCATTTGGGCTCCAGGCCTGCCTACTGTACCCTCATACCCCTAGCTGCCCAAAGCCCCTAGCCAGGGCTGCCCTCCTCCTGCCCAACAGTAAGTGAGCAGACCTGTGACCTAAGCCCACAGTCACAGGCAGGGCAGGCAAGACTCCTCCAACACTGATGTGGGGCTAGTGCCTTTTCTAAGTTCTCTCCAGAAAACATTAGATGTTGCCCCAAATGAAATGATCTAGTTGTAGGATCTCAACAGGAGGCCTGGGGGCCCAGCCCAGCTTAGGGCACATCTCGGGGGCAGTCCAGTCCAGTTTCCCCATGTCAGACCTGAAGGCGGCAGGGCTGTGGTCTGGGGCTTACACACTCGGGCTCAGGTGCAATGTACCTCCTTAACTGGGGCCCTCATCTGAGAAGTAAGGGTGCCCCTGGCCCCAAGGGATGTGGGCAGTGGCCCTGGAAGTAAACTTTTATGCAGAGATTAAACTCAGGGCTTGGGAAATGGCCAACCTCCCACAAAGTCCCTCCCACGAGGGGGCTGACCAGGACAGCAGCAGTCCCCATAAGGCCTCCAGGGCAGTAGCAGTCAGTGTGGGGGCCACTGGGAAGTGGCTGGGAAGGCTCGGCCCAGCCCAGGGAGGCCCCCAGTGGGAACAGGGGTCCTACACCTCCCCAAGCAATGTCTGGGCTGTGCTCATCCTCCCTCCTAGCTGGTGCCTGGGGGTCTTAACCCCATAATGCCATAGTGACTACAGTACCAGGATCCTGTAACAGGTGGGCAATTGGAGGCATTCTGCAGCTGCCCCACTGCGTCCCAGCCCTCGGGGAGGGCCTGAGCAGTGAGAGCACCTCCACCTCCCACGAGGAAGGGGACTTGTACTTTCAGGCCCACCTTGGAGGGAGGTCTGCTACCTCCTTCCAGTGGGGCCCAGGGCTGGGGGCTAGAAGTCTGCACACCTTCCCTGGCCTGGAGACTGTGGGAGAGAGCACTACTCTGCACCCCACAAGGGCCGGGGGGGTCTCTGGTGCCATCTGGGGCTGCTGTTGAGATGGTGGGGCCATGGTGGGCTCAGATGGCTCCCCGCGTAGCCTGTATGGCCTCAGGGGGGGTCCTGGAGGCCAGAACCAAGAGCTGGGCATAGATGTCTTCTCCTTCAGGCCCTGCCTAGGGGCCAGGAGCCCGGCCACCAGCCAAGAAGGTTACAAAACAGCTTCATGCTGCCCTGAGGACAGGCGAGGTTGGCTTCACACAGGCCACTGAGTGATGCCCGTAGAGGCCCCCACTTCAGCCCATCCTCAAAGGTGAAAGTGGCCCCGGGTCCTCTAGGCCATCCCCGCAGCCCACACGCACCTGAGATGGCCTGGACCGCCACGCGGAGGAAGCCCTTCACCTCGCCCTTCTCGCTGACGATGGCCACACGGTGCACCAGGGGCACAGGGTACAGTAGGTTACTCAGGTACACGAAGGCCCTGGGGGAGCAGAGGCCGCGCTCAGGGCCACCCCTCAGTGTGTGCTTTGAGCAGCAGCCGCGGCAGCACGGCCTGGTTCGCAACACAACACCGAGCTGCCAAGCAGAGGGAAGCTGCCGACAGCCGGGCTGGGGCAGGCAAGGGCACCCAGAAACAGGAGGAGGAGGGGGACAGAGGAGGAGGCGCTGCGTGGGCACAGGCACAGCCTAGCCTGCCCAGACCTGGCCGTCTGAGAGGAAGCCCAGAAGGGAGGTTCCAGCCTGCTTCAAGAAGGACCCGGACCACACTGAGTGCCACCATGGCACTGCACAGTCGGCCAGCGGCCTCTGCCTCCTGACCACTTCCCAGGGGCCTCTGACATTCTCAGGCCCCATAGTGGGGTACGAGTCTTCCCAAGCCCCTTTAACCTCAGCGGGAAGGAGTAGCTCAGACAGGACAAAGCCTTCCCAAGACCTAGGGGACGCCCGAAGCCCTCAGTGCTGCCCTGCCTGCCCCATTGGCCACCCAGAACACCAAGAAGCCTCCTTTCCTAGGCAGCTTGGCCTTGCCAGCCTAGACAGAGGCCACAGTCACCAAAGCAGCTGCTGCATTCCCCGTGCTGACCAATGTGCAGCCAAAGGGTGACAGAGAAGACCCTGGGTGACGCCAGCCACTCAGCCAGGTGGCAGACGGCAAAATCCCCACTGCTCAGGAGCTCTTCCTGGGGTGGGGGCACCTGCCCAGGTGAGCTGCACTGTGGTGGACCCTCTGCCTCGCTCAGGCTGCAGCCCAGGGAACAGCCCCTCCAGGCAGCCCCACCCCACCCACAGGTGCAGACAACCACAGCCCTGAGTTCCCGGAAGGGGAGGACGTCCTGGAAGAAGGGCAGGATTGGACACAGGAGGGTGGGAGGCTCAGGAGGAGGCACAGGAGATGGCAAGAGGGGCCAGCAGGGAGGTCGGTCTCAGTGGGAAGGAGGGATGCTGGTGGGAAGGCCAGTCTGCTGGCCAGGTGGGAGCTGGTGCAGGCGCAAGGCCTTGGGTGCAGGGAGGAGAGTTGAGTCACCTGCCCCGTTCAGCTCACTTGGGGACAGATGCCATCCAGGCTGTGCCCCTGGTGGGGACACCCTGCTCCAGACATAGTTCTGAGTGCTGTGACCTCAGACACAGGGAGGGGCCGTGCCTGGGCCTCTGCCCCAGAGCAGCACCAATAGGGCTGCAAATATCCCCTGGGCTCTCTCTCAGGTGGGCTCCTAGTCTTGACCCCCACCATGCTGACTTCCACCCCTGAGGCCCTCTTTTACAGTTAAATCCGTTGATTCTACCTCAAAACTCTCACTGATGCCCCTTTGGTGGGTCCATCAGCAACAGTAGTCACTCCCCAAGGCCCCCACAGCAGCCAGAAGGTCTCAGGGCGCAGGACAGACCTCCATGCCCTTGGTGAAGGCTCCTTGCAGGGGCATCCACACCCCCCGGGGGCCCTGAGTGACCCAGGCCTGCCTCCCTCTCCTGGCCAAGCTAGTCTCAGGCCATCAGTGCCTGATGACCCCTCCCCAGCTCCTCCCAGTGCTCCAGCCCCAGTCCACTGGGTCCCCATGTCCTAGAACCCCACCAGATGCTTCCCTCACCCACCACCACCTCTGTCCAGACACCACAAGTCCCCCTGCCTTTCTTTTTTCATTTGAGACCGTTTCATCTTAGCTCACTGTAGACTCAAATGCTTGGGCTAAAGCAATCCTCCTGTTTCAGGCTCCCAAGCAGCTGGGGTTACAGGTGCCTGCCACAACACCCAGGTAATTTTTCTATTTTTAGTAGAGGCAGGGTCTCACTTTTGCTCAGGCTGGTCTTGAATTCCTGAGCTCAAGGGCTCCTCCTGCCTTGGCATCTCAGAGTGTTGGGACTGTAGGCGTGAGCCACCACACCCAGCCCATGAGTCCCTCTCTGTGACAGATGTCTCCTGCTTTCTGCACATACACACTGCTCGGCAGGACCTTCCATCTGGTCCACAGCGAAGTCCCCAGACTGTTCTCAGGAAGTAAAGGGGGACTTCCTCTGCTCCAGAGGGCAGCCTAGGGGGCACTCTGGCCCCTATGAGGGCAACTGCGATGTCGCTGCAGCCCTGACTGACCCAAGGGTGCAGGCTGCGGCTCCACGGGCCCTGCCCATCCACCCAGGTTAGATATGGAAGCACCAGTGGAAGGCAACCTGGCCCTAGCCCAAAGAGGAAACTGAAGTCCCTTGTTCCTGTCCTGCAGGGCACCCAGCAGACAGGAACCAGCCAACATTCCCCTGGGATGAGCATGGTGGTGGCCTTCCATCCCCAGGGCACCTGCGCTCCTGGACAAAGGCCTTTGCCTGAAAGCACAGGTCTGCTATGAACTGGACATAGCTCCCTGTCCAGAAGGAACATGGAGAGATCCCAGGACTCAGGCCTTCAGGCAGCCACAGGCCTTCCGCATTAGGGGAGAGCTGGGGCATCACGTAGAGCCCCCTGGTTTGCAAGAAGCCCAGGGTCAGTGGGAAGGGAAAAATACCAGGAAGGCGCCGGGCACAGCCTGCCCCACTTCACCCCAGAGCCAGTTCCACAGGGGCTGGCTTGCAGTGAGCAGAAGCTGGGCTCAGGGGCCACCCAGACGTGCTATGGAGGTGGCCCACACATTTCTGAGCTCCACAGGACCTCGCCCAAAAGGATAAGGCTTCTCCACCTGGGTCAGAGGAGGGATCATATCCCTTTGGAGCTCCAGGTCCCAAACTGACCCACTTCCACTCTCGCCCACTGCCCCAAGAAAGGCCACGTCTGAGGGCTTCTGAAGCAGCGCACAGAGAAGTGAACTGAGGGAAGGGTGAGGCCACAGCAGGCAGGCGCCATCTGGGCTCCCGCCACAGGGCTCGCTGCGGAACAAGCCCTGCCAGAGGCCACAAGCCCCCAGAGGGGACATTTCTGCTGTGTTGCTGGCCTGCAGCTCGGCATGGGTGCAAGTTCCCCACAAGTCAGAGGCTGGGCTCCAGGACAAAGCCTGGGCCCCTTGCGTCCTGCAGACTTAAATGACCCCATTGGGAAGCATCGTGGCAGCCCAGGAGATTGACAAGTCCTAGTGAGCAAACAGTAAGGACGGCCACTGGCCTCATTCACACGTGGGTGAGATGCAACCCATTCTGCCACAGAGGCAGGAACCACTCAGACTAGGTCCCTCAAGGGACCCCTTGGGTGAAAGTTGGGTGCTACACAATGGAAATGACCCCTGGGAATAAGGGTAAATACCCCCCCATCTTCTCTGAACCTCATGACCCACTTTCGGCAGGTGCACCAGGCATGCAGGACACCCAGGGTAGAACGTGGATCTGGTTGCAGGTCTGGTGCTCGACACTCAAGAAGGCAAAGGAAGCTCCCTGGCCCCATTCCAGTCTGCGATAGTGGTGAATCAAGGGCCCAGCGCCCACCATCCCCAGAATGCATCACCAGCCTGGAGGGGGCTGTGTTCTGAGTCTGGAAGACACTCCTGACCTTGTCCACCTAAGGTGTGAATAGATGGGGCAGAGCCTAGGGGCCTGCATCTCAGAGACAGCCCCTTAGGCCTCAGACCCCACGGGCCAAGGAATGCTGTGCCCCTCACCTGCCCTCAGGGTGCCAAAGACAACCTGACATCAGTGCCCGCCACCATGGGGGCTGGACCCCAGTCCAGTCTGGCCTCTGGGAGCCACAGCCACGCCATACCCACGCCACACAGGGCAGCTTCCACAACCTCAGGGCTAAGAAGTACTGTCCACAGCCGCTCTACAAAGACTAGGGCTGAGCAGTCCTGGCCCACAGAGAGCACCCAATGGGAGCCTAGAGAGACCTCACCAGCCCTGTGGGCTCTACGCTGACCCTGAGCATAGCTCTCACAAAGGGGCAACCTTTATCTACCTGGCTGTGGACATGCCCTTGAGATGTCACCTTCCCTCCCTTCCCACCCCCAGGATTCTCCCCGGGACCCACCTCCCAGGCAGTCAGGCTCTCACCCTGCTCTCTCTGCAGCTCACAGGCCCATCCATCCTCTTTTGCACCACCCACCCTCTAGAAGTGTGCAGTCCTGGTAGGAAGGATTAGCCAGGGAAAACCAGCCCCCCCACCCCAGACCCACTTCCTCAGCCTGGACAGTCATCCCAACCCTCCTGACTCCCTGGTTCAACTGGACCCCAGACCACCAGAGGTCAAGGCGCCCTGAGAGCTGGCAATGACCTTGGGTGAGTGGCCCTGACTTAGGACATAGGAGGCTGGCGCTGGATGGCCTTGCACAGAGGCAAGGGTACCTTGAAGCAGGCTGAAACCCGCCCCAAGAGACAGAGCGAGGGCTGAGTGTGGCGTGGCAGGAGGGAGGAGGCAGGCGCTAACCACAGATTGGTGAGGTGCAAAGATGCATGCTGGGACCCAGGGAGGCCTTTCCAGAGGGGTGAGAGTGGGTACCCCAGTTTCGCTGAAGCTGTGGAGAGAGAGCTAGCAGCTACCAGAAGGATAAACGGAGCATTAATGAGGGCCCTTTCCAGGGCCTGGGCCTGCACAGCTGCGGCGCGGCAGAAGCCAATTCTTGCCAAACAGAAAAGATCAGGATGACTCCAAATGCAGCCCTTCACAGACCGCCCGAGACACGGGGGCTGGTACTCTCTCTGATGACTTTGGCTTGGTTTGGTAATTTTGTAAAACCTCAAATCCACAAAAGGGTAGAAAATGTTGGAAGGACCCAGCTCTTTCTGGCTGAGACTGCAAGAGCCCTCGCCCCCTTCCACCCAATGTCCTCGTCCCCTGCATGTCCTGGGCCCTCACCTACTTGACATCCAGAGCCACTCCTTGAGGCCAGCAGGGGCCTGGCCCTGCAGCCCGGGGCTTTCTGAGGGAGGTGCTGGCGGAGCTGGCCTTGGGCTCTGCGCCTCCCTCTCAGGCCTGGCAAGCCCAGGGTGTCTTGGAGGGAGAGAGCCGTAAGTTTTAATCTGTTACGCCAGCTTAGCTCACCTAATGTCAGCCACGTCCCAGTCATGGCAAACCAATCCCATGGGAACCAGCTGCCTTCCAGGAGGAAGGCTGAGGCTTCCACTCTGTCATTTTCACCCAGGGATGGGGGAGGCTGGCATACGCCCTTGGGCTTATCTGGGGCTGCCTGCAGCCTGTGGCTCTCAGAACTCCAAGCTCAAGACTCCTGAAAATTCCCACTGGCCCAGCCCAAGGCCACCATTTCAAACTCCAAACTAGGTTGCTATTAAAATATCTTCTGCCTTTTACAAATGTAAAATAAGTAAATCCAGCTGTTTTAGGAGCTGAATTTCCTCCTTTTATGGCTGGTCTACTACTACTACTTCTGATCTTCCCTGTAACTGACTGACTGACTTCCCTTCTGTGATAATAAACTCGGAGGCAGCTATATTTGCCAAATCCACCTGAAGGGCTGGGCACCTGCTCCTTGGGCCTGGGCTTCTCCACACCTCTGTTCCAGCTCCCAACCATGGCCTCTCCCATGTATCCAGGAAACCTGATAACCAGCCTCTCTCTGCAAAGGACACATTCCGTGTGGGCACTAGGCCTGTGCCCAAATCTCTGGCCATGGCAACCTGGAAGGTTGGGACGGATGGAGCCATCCTCATCTTTAGACAGGCAGGATCTGCCCAGGCCCCACGTTTGGGGGGAGGTGAAGGGAGGCAAGCAGCTGCCTCCACTCCCCACAGGAGTCCCTGTCCTCTAGACGCTGCCTGAGTTCTCCTTTCTGCACAGTGAGTAGAGTGGCCCTATCCCCTCTGGACAAAAGTGGAGGAGAGTAAAGCCTCTTTTTCAGTCAGGACAACGCCGACCCTGGGGAAGGACTGGTACCTTCCATGGTAATAAACACAGAGGCAGCTATATTTGCCAGCCCTCACCTTTCAAATACCCCTCAGACTCTTAGGGAGGAATTTGGGTATGTGGTGCCTGAGCCAGTGGCCACCTCTTGAGGTTCCTCTCTGCGGATTTAATCCCACCTGTCCAGGCCACAGCTCCGGGCCACACTGCCTCTTCTATGACTAGGACCTGAAGTCTCCTTGCTGGCCCAGAGTAGCCATCTCTAGGGACATGGGCGCCCAAGTACCCTCAGGCCCCTCCATGGGGCCAGCCCCCCCACCTTGCCGGGGGAGGCCCGGGGTCAGCCCTGGCGGCCCACCTGTGCCCGAGCAGTGCTCCTGTGCAAAAGAGCTGGTTCCTTCCCAGCATGCTGTCCTCGACCTCACCAACCTTCCTACTAAACTGAACAGGGGGGGCCGGTCGTAAAACGGGTCCCGGCCGTCGCACAGCACGTGCTCCGGAAAGACGTCGTCCTCCAGGTCCTCCTCCTCCTCCTCCTCCTCCTCCTCCTCCCCCACACTCTGCTCCTCGGCAGGCTCGGTGGCGTCGGAGTCGGGGCTCGAGAAGGTGGGGGAGGGGGTGAGAGCAGCCATGCGTTCGCTCATGCATGTGTTGAGAAGAGGGTGGCTGCTGCAGCCAGAGACGGCTGGACTGAGGTTAGTGCGACAAGACAGAGAGAAGTTAACACCAGCTACTCGAGGGACAGACGGGGTGGGGAGGGTGGGAGTCTTCTGTATAAAACCAAAACCAAACACATAGACCATCAAGAATGCTATTTTAAAAGATGACAGAAACAAAAATGCACCCCATCCCCAGGCTTGGAAAGAAACCAAATATGGTCAGCAGGAAGGTTCCAGAACACACCAGCAGGTGTAATTGAGAACAGAGGTCCCCGCCAGGTGTGACTGAAGCCATGTGAGCTTGGCCATGCTGAGGCCTCAGAATATCAGTCATGGGGGTTCTTGGGGCCAAGGAAGGAGGCAAGGCTCTCTGGGGCCCAGGCGAGCCACCCTCAAGGTCCAGGTGACCGGGAAAGCTTGCTTGGGAGCCTCCTGGGCCCACGGTGGTGGCAATGCTGAGACCCAGGCCCAGGTCCAGGACCCCTTAAAGAATCAGGCCTGCAGTGTGCAGAGGACCCTCGGACTGGGAAGCTTAGGGCAGGGGTCTGGGGACAGGAAAGGGCATCTTGGGGCTCCTTCCTCACGCTGGGCCAGGGCCTTGGGGAGAGACCCGCTCCCACCCCACTGGTGTCCCTGTCCCTCTCACTCTCTCAGCCAGGGATGGGAGGAGGCACCCACCTGCCCACCAGCCGGAACCAGGGGAAGCGGTCGTAGAAGGGGTCTCCGCCGGTCACCACATTGTCACAGTCCTCAATGACACTGGAGGGCACCTCTGCCGCCCGGTCGTACATCTCCCGCATCAAGTCCAGGCGCTGCCTACAGGACGGCAGGGGCAGTGCGGGTTCAGGTGGCCGACACCACACACCTCCTCCTGCTGGGGATAGTTCAGCCTAGCTCCGGCCCCACCATGCTGCTCAGGGCCATTGAGGCTCAAGGGGTTTATGGAACAGAAACCCCTCTGTGGCCTAGGCAGCCTCAACCAGGAGGGACACTGTGCCAGATAAATGTGTGCATTCACCTCTTACACCCCGCCCCCCCAGGTCCTGAGTGTCAGCAAAGGGGCTTGAATAGGCAGGACTGGCCGGGGGCTGGGGGGCAGGCTGGATGGGGGACAGAACCGTGCAAACTCAGAAATGGCCATGATGTCACAGAACTTGAGAGCTCAAGGAACGAAGGGAAAACTGCAGGTGGGGCATGGAAGACCCAGAAGTATCTGAGAAATTATTATTCCTGAAAAACCAAAATGTCTCAGAAGAAAGGAGACAGAATCATGTGGCCTCCAGGGCTCGGGCACAACACACACAGCACAACAGTGGACAGTCACCCTCCCTGAGGCCAAATGACAGGAAAGAGGGGCACGAGTTTACATGTGTCTGGATGTGTGCATTTCCACAGATGCCTGTGTGTGTGCCAGTCAGCTAAAGGGAAGTATGTGAATGCCAACTGAGTATGTGTTGGTGTGTTTTTTATTTTCTGCATTTTATGGTGCGTTAGGAGCCCCAGGGGCCTTCCAGGCTAGGGAGAACCCCTCCCAGGTCTAGCTGATTCCTGGAGTCAGTCAACAGCTTGTCCGTGTGCCCACCTTGCACACATAAACCTGTCATGCCCCAAGCACCTCATTCCTCTAATTTTTCACCCAGAGAGCCAACATTCTCCATCCTATATTGCTAAGGTCCATGCACCAGATGAGGGTTGGTCCCTATGCCCCAGAGCCCTGTGGACTGTCCACCCTGACCACGCTGAAGCAGTCTCCTGCCTGGCCTTGCCTCTGCCATTGAAACCCCGTGAAGGCTGCTCCTCCAGACTAGCCTTTCCTCGGGCCCTGAGGACAGGCTCAGCCTCTACGTTCCAGGGTACAAATGACATCCCAGTCCTCCCACTGAGCTGAGTGGTTATTCAGTCACCTGTACAATCTAAGGACGGGGACACAATAGTCAGCATGTAGGGATGGCACAGCTGAGCTACGGGAAGGGCACACAGCCTCAGCCAGGCCAGGAGGAAGGCCCTGCACACCCTCCAGCCACACCTGAGCTTCTCCAAGGTCCAGTAGTGAGTGGCCCCATTTTTCTGGTCCTGGACCTCCACAGCCACGATGGTGCGAGGGAAGGGCCGTGTCTCTCTGTCTTTGGCAGCCTCTGGGGGCAGCAGATCAGGTGGCAGAGGGGAGTAGAGCGTGTCTGTAAGGAGGACAAACTGGAACTGGACCTGCAAGGGGCATAAGATGACCTCTCATCAGCCTTGAAAGGGCTTCCCTCCACCTCCAGGAGATCCCAGTTGCATGGACCACAACAGTTAGCTAGAACCTTCCAACCTACCGGGGGAGAAACCACCTGCTTCCCACCTGCCCACCACCCCCCATCGCCCCTGAGCAGGAGGGCACAGCATCACCTTGGCTAGTTCTGAGCCGCCCACCCTTCTGGGGGCCACCCCACGATGACAGAGCCCAGGGCCAAGGCCTGGCTGTCACACACAGGTGGATGCCCTCTTTACAACAGAGATGAGGCAGTGCAGCCAGCAGGGCAGCCCACCTTCTTCTTTAGCTCCACACTGATGGCGTTGGCCTCCTTGAGAAAGATGGCATTGCCCCATAGTAGGTCCCGCAGAGATGTAAACTGGTACCACTTCCACTTCCGGAAGGCCCACAGCGCCAGCTCACACTCTCTCTCCGTCCACTGGACTATGGGGAGGGGCCGTGTGGTCAGCACAGGAGGGCCAGGACACTGCCCCGCACCCTTCCACTAAAACGTCAAGCCAATCGGCCATTCTGTGGAGCCCCCCATGCTGACCCTATGCCTGGGGCACACCAGGGTCAGTGAATAGAAAGAGCAAAGACTGAGGGGTTACTCCTCCACAGAGTGACCTACAGGTGGACAGGCAGGGCTGTCCAGGCCCCTCTCCTCAGGCTCCCTGCCAGCTTGGGCTAGGGTCTCTCCTTATCTCCCAATTGCACACTAACTCCCCTCGGTGCACAGAAAGAAAATCTGGGAGAGAGATCTGCTATGATCAGCAATGTGAAAAGTTGCCCCAAAAGAAAGAGGCTGTCAGCTCCTGGGTAGAAGAAGCCTCATTGAGCATCAGCTCAAAGGTCAGAGGGGCTGTGGGCAACATTACCAACAGCAGCCGTACATGCCATCCGAGGCCAGTGGGAGGCCGGGGGTCCATGGGAGAGCAGGCAGCAGGGCAGGCCAGGGGCTCCCACCACAAGCTCCTCTGCCTGCTCACCCACTGTCCCTGTCTACTGGGCCCTCGAGAGAACCAGCAGGGACACCAGGAGAGGCACCCCTGGCCTTTGGCTCCACCCCCCACCACCTGATCTAGAACCCCCAAGCTTTGTAATAGGAAAGGAGTTTCATTGAGTAGAGAAAGCCAGGCAAGGGGCAAAACCAAGGCCACACCAGCACAACTGTGCTGACTGGGTAGCCAGAGGCCCAGATGGCCGTGAACTCCTGTCCCCGATTAAACCTCACCAGCCCTTCCTGTGGGCCTCCCTCATGTGACAAAGGGCATCCTGAGGTGAGGTATAGAGTGCACATGTCCTCAGGGCCCCCATGAGCCATGTTGCCAGCAGGACAGGGTAAGTGGACACACATGAGTGTGGTAAGCCCTCAGCCCCATCCCCTCATCATCCTACAGCTCTCATCAGAGCCAGCGTGTTTGTACACAGTGTGTGCAAGTGTGTGCACGTGTGTATGTGTGCGCGCGCATGGGAAATGCCTTGCCTGCGTAATGCAGCCTGCTGCAACACAGCCTTCCCTAATTCCCAGGGTGAGGTGGTCTTTCTCTGAGCAATCAGTCTAGATCCCAGGGCAAAGGTGACCCCCTCCAGGCCCAGGGGCTCCCTCTCCTTCCAGGCCCTGTTGCCCCTGTGCTCAGGCTCTCCTGAGGGAGTACATGCTGGCCTGAGTATTCTCTTACCTTCGTCCTCCGGTTCCTCCTCCTCCTCGTTCACCTCTGAGTAGTACCTGGAGTCCATCTGCTTCTGCAAAGCCTCCAGCTTGCTCTCATAGTCCTGCAGAAAGCCAGCCCTGTGGCTCACCGCGGACAGCATGGCCCTCCCTGTCCCTGAACACCCCACTGCTCAGGCGCAGGAGATGAATGAAGGCAGGTGTGGGAGGGGGCCGGGGCCCAGGAGGGTGGGCAAGGTCCTCACCAGCCTCTGCTGCTCCAGCAGGTAGGTGGCCTCCTCCCGCTCACGGCGGTACTGGTCCTCCAGCTCTTGGAGCCTGCAAGGGGGCGGCAGGGTGAGTGTGGGTGGTGGGGGTGGGGGGTGGGCACCCGGCCTCAGCCTCACCTCTGCTCCATCTCCTGCTTCATGTCAATGCCCTGCTTCTCCAGCAGCTCACGCTGGGCGAAGGCCCAGTCCACAGGCTCAGCAGGTGTCTCTGCGCAGGGCGTGCGCTCACGCTCCTGCCGGGCCTGCTCGGGGTGATTGAAGCGGAATACGTGGCTCTTTCCCATGATGATACGATTTCCTGGGAGACAGAAGCAGAGCCGGTCTGGGGGACCCTGTAGGTCTCTGGCAGTGCCAGCAGAAGAGGGAAGAAGGGGGCAGGGGTGCAGGCTGTCTCCAGTCGCATGTCTTACCCTTCCTTCCTCACTCCTCCTTACCTCCTCCCAAATCTACCTGGTCATTTATAAACTAAAGATCTGGGGCCTCAGCTGGGCTTCAGTGTCTCTGCAGGTTCTCCCAGCCCAAGGCAACTCCACCTCTGGCCTACACGCCCCCTCATTCAGACATCCAGGGTCTAGGGCCGTGTGCACCCCACGGCTGAGCCTGGACACCAGCATGGAGGCATGAAGCATCATGCAGGGTGCCACGGTGCAGAGTCACCAGGCTTCCCATCTGTCTCCCTCACTAGAGGGGACGCAGGGCCAGGGTCCATGGTTGGGAGGCTACAAGGTCCACAGGAAGCAGAGAAGGTGGCCCAGCGTCTCAGAGTCAGGGCCTTTGAGGATGTAGATGTCTATCCAGCTCCCCACCCCAGCACTGGGGACCTTTCCTGGGCCCACCCCATTTGCAGCCTCCGCAGTAGCACTCTGTCTGTTGGACAGTCCCGCCTACATGGGGTCTCTGGACAGCCTGGTTTCCATCTACTTTCTCCTCTCTGAGGGGACAGCCCAGGTCCCACCCTGGGTCTGCAAGGTCCTCTGTCTTCTGCTCAGAGAAGCTGGTCACTTCTCTGTCCCCTCTGTCCTCAAGTCCACATGCAACCAGCTCAGACACCGGGAGGGAAACCCCAAGACAAGCCCCCTCTCTCAGCCCAGCCCTGCCCCAAGTGCCCTGTGCAGGAGGGGCAGACCCATGACCGCCATCAGGGCAGTGGGCAGTGGCTTAACTGCCAGCACCTGCACTTGGCCACACCAGCCCCTAGACAGGCCGACGAAGAGGGCCCCCAAATTCAGGGTGTTTAGAGTCCCTCCCTCTACAGTGTCCTCAGGGTCTCCAAAGGCAAGGCCCTTGATCCTAGAAACTTCTACTGGACACCAGGCCTCCTCACCCCCTCTGCATGCCCCAGGCCAGCCTGGGTGAAGGGTTTCCATCATGCCGAGGCAAGATCTTGCCCCTGGCCAGAGTTGATATCATGGAAAGTTTCATGGGTCAGCTTGGTCAGGCTGCAGTGCCCACCATGGTGTGTCTTGCAATGTGGCTAACACTGACAAGCAGCTGACTAGCCATAAAGAGGACCCGCCACGTGGGTGGGCCTTGTCCAGGCTTTCCTGAGGAAGAGAAGAGCCTGTTGTAGATGATCAGTCCCCTTCTTCCTGAGATCCCAGCCTGCTGCCTGCTGGGGGACTCAAACCCCCCTGCCTAGCCCCGGTCACATGAGCCAATTCCGTGAGATAAATTCTGTATATATGAGCACGTGCGTATGCACATCAACGTATCTATCCGTCCACATTGTCTCCACAGCTGCACCAACACAGCCTGCTGCTTCTGTTTCTCTGCCAGAACCCTCACAGCCAAGTGACAACCACACATCTCTCACGACAGCCACCTCATGAATGCTGCCTGGGTTCTCTGAAGTAAGGACGTGTGTGTACGTCCCCGACTTGTGTGTGCATGTGTGTTCTACAATATCAGGAGCACAGCAGTGCCCAAAATTGCTGCCAGAGCCTGCAACCCCCCAGCTCAGCCCCACCAGGGAGGTGTCCTGACCCAGGGCAGGGGCTCTTCCCAGACAGGCTGCCCTGGGCTCCTCATTCAGTCTACAGTGTCGGCTCAGAGCCTGGGAGTCCCAGGCTGTGCAGACGGCGTTGTCTCTGCTCAGGCCTAAAGCACAGGCCCCAGGGTCCTGGTGCTGTGTGTCCAGAGCCACAGGAGCTGATTAGGGACCTGCAGGGAGTGGGTCCCTCACCTCACGCCCCTGCCTGCCCACTGCCCCCTGAACCCCCAGCTGTACCTGACCGTAGGATGCTGGGTTCGGTGACCTTCTTGCCGTTGACATAGGTATCTGCCCCCTCACAAGGCTCCAGTGTCACCACAGCTACAGGACAGGTGACGCAGAGAAGAAGACAGGAAGGGCGGTCATCTTCAGCGGCTCAACTAACCAGGCCCCTCTCCTCTTACTAGCCACAGAGCCTAAGTGCAGGCAACACCTCGTTTTGGCCTCAGAGGAGCTGGGGACGGGCCTCACCCACTTAATAAAGAAGAGAAGGGACCCCTAGAAGGAAGACCCATGTGCCCAGGACAGAGCCAGGAAACCAGGCTGAGCCTGGCTGCCCACGGCCTGACGAGGTCTCCAGGTGGACAAAGATAAGAAATGTGTCCCCAGGGTTCCCAGGACCCTCTGGGCTTTCACACTCCCCTTACAGGAGAGAGCAGACACCTTGTGGACAGAGCATTCTGGGAGAATCAACCGTCCCCTACGTTGCTTAGGGCCACTATCCTGAGGCAGCTCAATTAAACGGCAGGCATGGGTCATGGGTCTACAGGCCAGAGGCTGTCCAGACACCTGCCAGAAGATGCCCTGAGCCCAGGCCAGGAGAACCGTGAGGGCACACGGACACAGCAGGCCCACCACCCAGACCGACAGCACCAGGCAGTGAGGATGACTCCATGTCCCCTTCCAAAGGGAGGCTGGTGGGCAGTGGAGTGGACAGATGGCCGCCCACAGACAGCACAGACAGGCAGTGGGCTGGATCTGGGCTTGCTCCTCCTGGCTCAGTCTGCCTCATGAACCCCACACCACTCGACCACGTTTCCTGGCCAGCAGTCCTAGCACAAGGGTGGGGGAGACAGCCCTACCCTCAGCCTCCAAAGAGACTCAGCTCCCTAAAGCAGCACTGCCCTGGCCACGGTGCCACCGGGCACTTCCCACAGCACATTTCTAATGGAGTGTGCCAAGGCTGACCCCAACTCCACACACACGTGCACACATCCTGCCTATGCTGAACGCCCCACTAGAGCTGGGGAGCTGAGGGAAGTGACAAGTGTCCTGGGCCAGTGACCAGCCGCACTCAGCCTGACCAGCAGCAGCAGCAGGCAGGGGCTGCAGGGCAGTGATACCTTCGCTGCCGCCCCGGGAGTCGCTCCGGAATACGCAGTGCTCTTCCTTGATGAAGTGCCCGCTCAGAACAATGTCCTGTCGCCTCTCTCCGTCCTCCCTGCCCACTCTGCAGGTGGGGGCACCGTCAGCACGGCAGCCAGGACCCAGCACAGCCCTGACGAGAGCTGCCCAGGGATGCGCAGCCGCACGGGGACACAGGGTACCACCCCGGCAGGCACCCGCACCCACACCCGACGGACCCCTGTGGGGGACAGGGAGCCCACCCCCACCTGGTGACCCCGTCCTTGATGTAGTACAGGAGGCACTCGGACATCAGTGGGTCCTCATTCAGGTTGACAAGATGTGGCGTCTGGTGGGAGATGGAGGTGTTACCTCCCTGGGGGACCAGAGCCCAGGGCTTGTCCCCACCTGACCTCCCCAGGCACCAGGCCACCAGCAGTCCTAGGCCTGGCATCCTGGGGGACTTTATGTCCTTCTGGCCTGGCAGAGATCACAGAAAATGGGGAGGAAAATCTCCCTAAGCTTCCCAGGCTTCAGTTCAGCTGGTCACTCTCAGCCAGGAAAACCAGAAACAAAGGCGTCCTCAGCCAGGGCCCAGCCTACCTGCCAGCAGGCCTCCTGTGCACACCCAGGTCTCCTCTGCACACCTGGGCCACCTGTGTACACTCAGGCCTCCTGTGTACACCCAGGCCTCCTCTGCACACCTGGGCCTCCTGTGCACACTCAGGCATTCTGCACACACCCAGGATTATACACACCCAGGGCTCCTGCCTGTGCTGCACCCCACCTGGGCTGCTAAATGGAGGTAAGGGGGAATACTTGGAAGAAGCTGTCTTGGGGCTATGCCTCATTTGAGGGTCCCAGAGCTGGGGGCCAGTGAGACAGCTGGGTCTGATGGGACAATAGGGGTCCTTGCTGGAACCAGCTAGACCTGACTCTGGCTGAGCTCTAAAAGGGCAGCTGGCTCCCAGCTGCACATCCCCTACCCACACAGGACACAGGCTCTAGGACAGGCCCAGAACCCTGCTTCTCGGTCTCCAGTCTCTGTGTGGCCTCCCATTCTTGCCCCCAATCTTAGGGCCCTCTCCACAGTTCAGACAGTGAAGACACCCATGAGAGTCCTAGGGAGACATCTGCTGTGGGGAGGTGGGACCAAGATCCCCACACAAGAAAGAGTCTGGCTGTGGGTAAGTGTGGCCACCCCAGTATCTGAGCCAGACTCTGCCACACTCCCGCTCCACCAAGGATGGTGCATCACCTGGCCTGACCAGGTCAGCGCTGAACCACAAAACTGCAACCAGCTCCTACCTTTTTGGGAGAGAACACACCCAAAGTGCCACCATCCTCTCTCATGGCCACGCCCATCTCAGCCAGCAGGGCTTCCCTGGGGGGACAGAGCTATGGTCAGCATATACTCCACGAGGTTTCCAAGACTGGCCTCACCCCTGACCAACTGACCAGCTGGGAGCCAAGAAACCTATGGCCACTGAGGCCCTGGGTGTGCCCACCGAGCAACCCATCTGGTCAGCGGGTTAGGGCATCCACTGATGGCACCAGACCCTCAACACCACAGATACAGATCAAATCTATCAGGCCTTGGACACTAGCCACAAGTTGGGGGGGGTCCCTGGAGAGAGGGTTGTGGCCACCCGGGTGCAGGAGCCCAGGGCTGAAGCCAGGGCTTAGTGCTCGTCCTACTGAGCCATAGACCTGCTGCTGCACCCCCACCCAGCCTCGGAGCCCCCCGCTCGCCTCTCCATCCTGATGGCTTCTGTCCGCCGCAGCTTCTCCTCCCAGGTCTCGTTGAGCTCGGCTATGATTTTCTCTGTCTCCTGGGGGGTGGGACAGAGCAGAGTGAGCTCCAGGGCTGGGGGAGGGGTGGGCTACGGGGGCATAGCGCCAGGAGAAGGGCAAGCACGAAAGCCCACGTTCCAGAGGAGAGGCCTAGAGGACCCAGGTGAAGTTCAGAGAACACACATCTTCCTGTAAACGCACATGAGATCTGGGAAAAGGCACAACGGATCTGGAGGGAAACTCAGAGCAAATACACCTGGAATGAGTCTGCTGCTACGGCTCCGCCACCCTCGCCGCTGCTGAGCGGGGCTCCCGTCCCTCCTCCAGACAGTGATGCTCCTCCCCTTCCTTCCACACCCCAATGGGCCCCCAAGTCCCACAGGGGCTCCCCATGGCCCAAGTGGCCCACACACCCCAAGAAGGCTCCCCACACTCCAGGAAGGTCCCCTCTACACCTCATGTGAATCCCTACACCCTAGGAAGGATCCACACACCTCAAGTGAAACCCCCACACCCAAGGAGGCCATTAAACCCTAAATGGCCCACCATATCCCAGAAGAGCCCCCTCCACCCCAGGTGGACCCTAAGCCCCAGGCTCACAGCCCAACCCCACCTCATCCTCACACCAGCCTCAAGCCGGGCCTCTGGGCCTCAGCCACTCAGGCTCACACCCCTGCACTCCCATATCCCTGCACAGCCTTTTGCTGGATGTGTTAATGGAAAACCTAAGACCAGTTGAGCCCATTTTTGGGAACCAGGGAGCACAGCCTGGATATAGGGGTGACCATCCACACACAGGGGTGACCGTGGGATGGCCTAGAGGGCCTCTGCAGCCTGCAGGACACCTCCCACTCTTCTCAGAGGGTAGAGGCTCTGTGGGACGATGGGCAGAGTGCTGCCGGGATCTAGTAATGATGCCAGCAAAGGAGGCACTGTGGGGCCGGGAGGAATGAGACTCCTCACCACCAGGGGGCACCCCAGGGTCTGCTGCATCTTGAACCAGCACAGGCCGTGCTACTGAGTGTTGGTCCTGGACACCTAGCACTTAGTGCTTCCCTCTTCAAGCTTGGCATAGGGTTAGCGGCATAGGCTGTCCAGATGCTGAGGCACAGGGTCCCTTTCTGCCCGATCTTGTGCAGCCCACAGCCTGCGGACGCCCAAGTGACTGCACTGGGCTGCCTTGGCCACTGCAGAGAGTGTGGTGCCAGGTGTGCTGGGGACAGACACAGGGCACCTGGGAGGCCTCACACCTGAGACTCCCACCCCTGGTTCAGGCTGCCCCTAGAAGGACAGTTGTGCCCTGGAGAGGGCTGCACTTCTCTGATTTTCCTGAGCCTGCCCTGTTTGGGTGGGCTTGGTTCCCCCAAGTGCCCGGGCTCTCACCTTCAGCCTTTCAATAGCCTCCTCACTGCCCGGGGCAAACAAGATGCGTTCGTGGAGGCTGGACACGGAGGCAGCACGGCTGGACAGAGCTGAGAGCGAGGATGAGGGGCTCATACCCACCAGGGCGTTGGTCACTGTGGAGAGATTGTCAGGGGCTTGATGCAACGCTGCCCCGCCACGGTTACAGTTATTGTTCTCAAGGTCGGACATGTCTACGGGGAGGAAGGGAAGGACAGGCAGACAGACAGGAGGGAGAGAAAAGAAAGACAAAGTTGGGAGAAAGCAAGATGATGGTGCCAAGAGAGGGGAGAAGCAGAAGGCCCTGCCCGTGGTGGCCCAACACAAGCGCATGCAAGGCCTTTCTGCCACCCCTCATCTATGGCAGGACAGGCCAGGCCAGCAGCAGCCCTCGCCCGCCTGGCCTCCAGGCCCACCCTCCCTGGCAGCAGCTTGGCACAGGTAGGCCCCTGGCGTTCCTTATGCCCTGCTGGACCTTCTGCTGCCCCTCAGCTGTATTCCAGGCCCACTGCCAGGCCTCCAGCTCACGTGTGGCCACCCACTGCCTTTCCCCTGCCTTTTGCTGCACTGCCTGCCAACGACGCCCAGCAGCCACCCTGCACTAGGACCCCCAGGTCATCCTCATCCTTCCTAGGGGCCCACCTGCCCCTCACATTAACCCTCGGCTGGGGCCACTGTGTATCCCCAGCTGGGCTGTGCTGACCATTCAGCCCCCTAATGTGGAAATTGGCCCAGAGACCATCCTGAAGGAGAGGTGAGCCAAGGCCTTCTGGAGTAGACCCCCTACACCTCCGCCACCTGGGACTCACCCCAGCCCAGGGCTCACTCACCCCCAAGGCCTGAGGGCTAGGGCTGCAACCCCTTGCAGGGACCGGGCAAGGCCCCTCCTAGCAGATGCAGACACACAACAGGGCAGCAGCAAGCAGAGGACCACCGGCATGGGGGAAACTGAGTGCCCTGCAGCCCAGGGCCAGGGAGGCACAGAACCCCACGGAGCTAGACCCAAGGCAGAGCAGACACAAAGGCTGGCAGGACATGGCAGCATCCGTTGCACATGCTCAGACTCAGGGCCCTTCCAGAGGGAGGGGCCCTGGGTGTGGGTCGGCAGGAGAAACCGCCCAGCAGGCAGGGCCTGAGCAAGAGTCAGAGCCAAACCCAAAACAGGCCCTCCAGCCCTCCCAGCCCACACTGACATCTGGCCTTCCTAGGCCTCTGGGTACCCAGCGGGGTCAATGGGCCTGACTGTGGCCACTCTCAGCCTGACCTCCCTACTGCCTCAGTTTCCCACATAGACCACAAAAATGGGAAGGAGCTGGGGGCAAGGCGTCACAGGTAGATGCAGCCCCACATCTACCAGGAGGGCCCTGGAGGGGCAGAGGCTAATATCTCTGCCCCTGGGACCTGGCCCTCCCCACCCGTGCTGCCCAAGGCCCCCGTGCTGGCCAGGCCAGAAGCAGAGATGCAGAGAGCAGGGAGGGGAATACACACATTTGGGTCCTCCGGGCACAGTGTTGGCTAAGGAGGAGGGAAGGCGTGAGGGAGGAAGAGAGACAGAGAAACAGAAGAACAGGTTTGTTTGTCTCCAGAGGGTGGAGGCTGGGAAGCCAGGAACAGAAGGGTGGCTGCAGGCAGGGCAGTGGAGGTGTCCAGCGTGGGGACCCAGGGGCCGCTGTAGCGCCTGCACCCACGACCTGCCCACAGGCTTCCAGAGAAGCCATCTCTGACCCACCTGGGCCTGCACCAGACCCAGACCATGCAGCTTTCCCAGCCTCATCCAGGGCCCCTGCCCTGGCCTCCCACCCAGCGGGAGTTCTGCCAGGAACATGAAGCAGGGACAGGGATCCGGGCCAGAGGGGCTGTGGGGGCAGCTCCGAGCCACCCCAGTCTAGGCTGCAGAGAGCGGGATGGTGGTCCCAGGAGAAAGGACAGGATGACCCGATGGTCCCCGAGCCTGAGGCCCAGGACAGGCACAGACACTCACTGTCGGTGATGTCACCGAGACCCTGGGCGTACAGCAAGTCCCGCAGCCGGGTCACCTCATCCTTCAGCTCGCGGATCAGTTTGTTGTTGGGGTCCTCGTTAATGACAGCGTTACAGCGGATCTGCTTGGCCCGGTCGGCATACCTGGGCAGCAGAAGGAGCTGTGGGCAGGGCCTGAGCAGGCCATGCCCAGTGGGCTCAGGGATGCCAGAGTCCTGCTGGAGCCTGGAGCTGCAGCAGCTGGGCCGGGGGTGGACCTAGGCCAGCACAGGCTGGTGCAGACCGAGGAGTGACCATCACTACAAGTCACTGGGCATGGTCCCTGGGCCACTGGCCAGAGGAGACCTACCAGTGCGGTCACCCAGCCCCAGCTCACCCACTGGGAAAACTGAGGCCCACAGGAGAAGGGACAGGGTAGCATCCTCTTCCCACAGTGAGGCCTTTGCCCTATACCTGTGGTCCCAGCGTGGAGAGAGCAAGTGTGACTATGGGGAAACCGCAAGACCAACTATGTGTGGGTGTGTTCTAGCCCATTCCGTGTATCAGCAGACTCCCGTAGCAACACGTCTGTCACAAGCAACTACATGCATCTATGTCAAGCGCACACCCTTTTTTTCTTTTTACTACTAGTGGTAAAAGGTCAAAAGAGGCCTAAGACCCCTGACCCAAACAACTATATAGCCCCCTGCAGCCAGAAAGCCCTTTAAAGACACATCTGTGCCCCTTCCACAGCCTGCAGGTGTGAGTACCATCCAGGCACACAGCACAGTGCCTCCAGGCTCTGGGCCTCCTGCAGCCCTGAAGTGTATCCCAAAGGCTGGTGGGCATGGAACAGGGCCCATGCAGGCCTGGGAGCCCTCACCTCCAGCCTCACAGAGTCCCAGGTGAAACCCCCCCCAGAAGAGGCACCCCTGTCACTGATGTTCCCAGTCAGGCATCCTTGGGGAGGGTCCATCCCAAGGCAGGTGAGGGGGCAGAGCTTGCCCCCTGGAGAACACACCTCAACGTGCTAAGGGTCTCATCATAGTTGATGTCTGCAGGGCTCAGGGCTGCCACCATAGCTGTCCTGGAGTTACCGCCTGCAGAGAAAAGACCAGGTTGTGCCCAGGAGGGACTCTAGGCCCTGGTGCTGTGTCCACCCCTCCAGCCCCTCCACATTTGCAGACGGGGAGGCACACAGAGGTGAACTCCGGCCACAGCGAGGACCTGGCCCCACCTGGCTGCCCCTTCACCTCTGACTGGTCACCCCATTGCTCCTCTTCTATGGGGATTTTTCCTCACATTTGGGGCCATTTGCAGCAATCAGGCTTCCTTTTCCCCATAAAAGAGGGGAAGGCTATAAAGGGTTTTATGGCATTTACTCCAAGACAAAGACTGTTTATGTTCAATAATTTTTCATACTTTGATCATTACACGTGAAATATGACATTTACATTCAAAGAGCCTGGATCCCAGCATCACACAATGTGCTTCCAAGGAAGCAGATTGTTTTATTTCTCCTCAGATTCCCATGGAGTGAGCACTGTGGGGGCAGCGGCTTGGCAGCCAAGAGAAGGTCACCACTGGCTCCGCCCCACCCTCAGAACTGCGGCTTGTCCATGCTCCGAGTTTGGAGTGAAACTGAAAACCAGGGGGATGATGGGACCCGACAGGAACTGAGAGGTGCTGGTGTAAAGGACTAGGGGCTAAGCCTGGGCATGGCCCTGTAGCATGGGCCTCCTTCCCAGCCCACATCTCAGGTGAAACGAGATAGACTCCTCTGCTCTCAGCAGTGCCCACCTGCCCCCTCCTACCTACAGGCCTGCCATGGCTCTTGCTGGGGAATAGGTGGCCAGCAGGGGCTCTACGGCTTCAGCCATGCTACTGAGGAAGGCCAGAGAGCCCAGTCTATGTCTAGAAGGTCAGCCAGGACTCAAGTTTACCTCCCTGGGCATCGGGCTGTCAGGCTGTAAATGAGGCTGGAGGGGACGCCAAAGCTATTTTTGGGAGGGATGGGATCAGTTAAGGGTGTTTCAATCTCTACCTTCCCTTCTATCCCTCACTGCTCAGAACCTAGGCAAGGAGAAGGAAGGGGATTTATGGCAACCCCTCAAAACCCAGCAGGCAGGCAGGGCTCCCAGATTAGTGTTCCAGCCCCGTCTTACAGATGGGGAAACCAAAGATTAGAGAAAGGTGGTTATTGGGTATCAGTGTCCCAGCTGACCTGAGCCAGCAGCACTGACACCTGCACTCTGGGTTCTTCAGCCCCTGAGGCCCTCCTGGGCACCAGACTTGCTCCTGGTAACCCACTGCCAGCCACTGCCCAGGTCCTTGAGAAGGGCAGTGCCTTGTTTAGACCCTGCAGGTCCATCTCTCAGCCTTGGCCCAGAAAGAGTAAGTAAGAGGCTTTCTGGAGGTTGGGCACCTCCCCCCAAGCAGGGGAGATGGGCACTGCCCAGGGTGGAAGTTACAGCCCTGGAGACAAGTAAACCCAGGAGTTCTCACCCAGATTTTCCCGGAGAAGCCAGGTCAGCACGGAATCTCGGTACGGAATGAAATCTGTCTTCTTCTTTTTCTTGTTCTGTGGGGCAGGAATGTTCAAGTCAACCTTGAGCTCACTAAAGGGGCAGGGAAGAGGAGGGGTAGGCACTGACCCTCGCAATGGAGCCCCCAAAGCCACAGGCTGCGGTTGGGGCCACATTCTCAAGCTGCCCAGACCACTCCCTGCCTGAACCCCAGGGCACCACCTCAGGGGCCTCCTCCAAGCCAAATCAAGGACTTGCTGGCACAGTGCCCCCGTTCTGCCTTCAACCATCCCTGCTGTGTCTGGGCCACTTAGCTGGACATGAACCCACACTCTACTCTCTCAAGACTTATCTGAGCCCACGGTCCATCCTTGAACACCATCAGTGACTCTTCCTGACTAAAAAGAAAAAGTTTCAAGCCAGCTGTGGCTTCCTAGGCCTCCTTGATCTTTGTCAGCTCCCACCCAGCGTCCCTCTCCCCTTTCACCTAGAATTCACCTTCCACTCTGCCATCAAGCTCCCTGCTCACAGCCCCTCTGACAGTAGCCTGCTCTCCATCCCTCTCTAAGGAGCATCCTTCATACTCCTGCTACCCTGTGGCTCCTAAGTCCTCTTTTAAGACAAATAGTGGTCAAAATATGGACTCCATCCATGTCTGCTGGGACACCTGTGACTGACAGTGATCCCACTAGTTGTGGACATTCAGTCACTTTCCAATGTCTGCTTCATCATGCATTTGCTGGAGAAATATTTGCTAGGCATCTACAGTGGCCCCCCAGGGTTTTTACCCCAGGAAAAGTGCCCGGGTGCCACCTCAAGGGTTGGCTGTGTCTCAGGCTCAACGTCATTGCTTAGGACAGGCCCCAGGAGGAGTTCACAGGGGACATAACATTTGTGAGCTCTTGACTGTGTCTCTCAACGTGGGCCTCTGGTGACTGGCCAGGGTGGGAGGCTTTCCTTTCCTCCTGAGGACAGGAATTAAGTGGGAGAAAAACTCTTATTTCTGTTTTGACTTGTGGTTATTAGATTTCTGAGGGAGGAGTTTCTGCTGTGTGTCATCCCCCTGGATCCCATAATAAATGCCCATAACCATTTGGCCACTTCAGCCCCTGCAGGCCCACTTCTCCTTCACATTGCTCCACCTGTCACCAGAGTCCCTGTGCAGGGACCTCCCCATGTCCCAGGACCATCCTGTGCCCTCCCTGCAGCCTCTGCTCAGATCAGGCCCCTGCCCCTAGCTGGTCGCCTCTTCTTCAGGCCCTGTGCCCCGCTGCAAGCCCAGTTCCTAAAAAGGTTTCAGCAACAGCTCTAGGACTAGTCACACTGCCCCCAAGAGTCCCCGGTTCAGGCTCAGGGGCTAGCAACACAACACACTGTTCACATGGCCTCCCACACACCCCAAACATCCCTCACACAATTCCCCACACAATCTTCACACGATTCCTGACACGATTGCCACACAGCTCCCCACATGTTCATCACAGATTCCACACAGTTCCCTGACAGCTCCCCATACAGATCCCCACACAGTTCCCACCTGGCTCCCAACATAGTTCTTCACACATTCCACACAGTTCCCCATAGATTCCACAAAGTTCCTCACACAGTTTCTCACACAGTGCCCCGCACAGTTCCCCACACAGTTTCCAATACAGTTCCTCACAGAGCTCCTCACGGGTTTTACATAGTTCCCCACACAGTTCCTCACATGTTCCACACAGGTCTTACACAGTTCTTTATACAGTTTTCCCCACAGAGCTCCTCACACAGCTCCTGACAGTTCGAAACAGTGCCTTGCAAAACCTTCCACACAGATCCCCACACAGTTCCTAACACAATCCTCACACAGCTCCTCACAGGCTTAACAAAGTTCCCCACACGGTTCCTCATACATTCCACACAGTTCTTCACTGAGTCGCTCACACAAGTTCCCACACAGTTTCTCAAATAGTACCTCAGTTCCCAACACAGTTCCCAACACAATTCCTCACAGCTGTCACACAATTTCTCACATAGTTCCTGACAGTTCAAAACAGCTCCTCACACAGTTCCCCACACAATTCCCCACAGAGTTCCTCAGATAGTTTCTCATACAGTTCCTCATAGTTTTCCACACATCGTTCCTCACACAGTTCCCAACACAGTTCCTCATACAATTCCTCACAGTTTACAACAGTTCCTCACACATTTTTCCACACAGTTCCCTATACAGTTTTTCCCCACACAGTTCCTCACATAGTTCTTCACACAGTTCCTGACACTGTTCCTCACACAATTCCCCACACAGTTGTTTCCCACACAGTTCTTCACAGCTTCTCACACAGTTCCTCCCAGTTCAAAACAGTTCCTCACAAATTTTCCACACAGTTCCTCACACAATTTTCCACACCTAGACCCCTACACAGTTCCTCACATTTCCCACACAGTTCCCCCCACAGTTCCTCACAGATCCCACACAGTTCCCCCACTTAGTTTCTGACACAGTTACCAACACAGTTCCCACACAGTTCCTCATACATTTCCTCACACAGTTCCCCATACAGTTCCCCACATAGTTCCTCATATAGTTCCTCACAGTTTAAATAAAACAGTTCCTCATAAAATTTTCCAAACAGTTCCTCACACACTTTTCCCCACACAGTTCCTCACAGTTCCTTACACAGGTCTTCAGACTCGCAATGGTTCCTCACAGTTGCCATACAATTCTTCACACAATTCCCCACAATTTCCTCACACAGTTCCCACAGAGTTCCTCACACATTTTCCAACACAGTTCCAGACACAGTTTCTCACACAGTTCCACAAAGTTTCCCACAGTTCCCGACATAGTTCCTCACACAGTTCCTCATACAGATTCCACACAGTTCCCCACACAGTTGCCAACACAGTTCCCCACACAATTACCAACACAGTTCCTTACACCATTCCTCACACACTTCCCCACATAATTCCTGGCACATTCCACACACAATTCCCATACAGTTTCCACACAGTTCCCACACAGTTTCCACACAGTTCCCCACAGAGTTCCCAATACAGTTTGTACCCAGTTCCTCACACAGTTCTCCCACATAGTTTTCCCCACACACAGTTCCGAACACTGTTCATCACACAGAGCCTACAGTTCTCTCATAGATGTGACCCTTGCAGTTCCCCACGGGTTCTTCACATTCCCTCACACTGTTACTCTGTTCTCATCATCATTCCACAGAATTCCTTGCACAGCCCCAGGTCCCACATGCTTCCCACACTTCCTCTCCCATTTCCATAGTTCTTCTCAGTTTTTTACCCAATTTCAGAATTTCCACACAGTTCTCTAAACAGTACCTCACATCGACCTAAACAATGCCCCACTGGGTTTCTCACATAGTTCCACACACTCAACTCCCATGCGTCTCCCCACACCACCTCACACGACTTCCTCTCACTCTGCCTCTCATGCTTGCTGCTTCCCTGTGGCTCCTCACACAGCTCTTCCTTGCGACTTCCTCACAGCCATGCACATAGTTACCTCCAATGCTCCTCACAGGTCCTCACACAGCCACACATGGCTCCTCACAATTCTTCCCAACCTGCCACATGGCACTTCCCACACAGTCCCATGTAGCCCCCCTATACTCACTTCCCACACAGCCTCACATCAATCCTTGTGCTGTTCTGCTCACAGCTCTCCACCTAGGACTTTATGGTTCCGCACACAATTTCCACATGTCCCCTCGCCACACCCTACCTTCCATAGCTCCTCACAGAGCATACACAGGATCCAACACTGCCCTGCGCTGTGCCCTACAATTCTTCACACAGGAGTTCCTAACAGCCCTTCATGTGAGTCCCACAACATCCTTCCCACCCATCCACACAGCCGCCCACATGGTTCCCCTCACCATCCACACATCTCACAACTCCTCCTCATAATTCTCCTCACACTTTCACGTACACTTTCTCAGTTCCTCACAGTTGGTCACAATTCACTTGATCTCTCTGAGTCCTTGACAGAGTCCACCACAGAGTTCCCCACTCATTTCCCCAAGAAGTTTTTCACAGTTCCCCAAATAATTCCCCACACAGTTCCTCACATAGTTCCCCCAATTCTTTACACTTTCCTTACATTTCCTCACATGCTCACTCTCGCAGCTCCTCTCATGGTTCCACACACTTTCTGCTCACAGCCCCCAACTTGTACTTGTACTTGCACCTCACACCTCAGACCCAGCCCTTCCAACCACCTGGCCAGGCTCTCAGCCCCCTGCCAGCTCCACCTCAGTCCTCAGGGCTCCACCCTACAGCCACCCCCCCAAAAGCTTTCCTGTCCAAAGGCGTCTCACTTGGGTGTCACTCTAGCAGACCATTTTTTTCCTCTTTAGAATTCATCCCAATTTGCAATTACATTTTTATTTTTCTGTTTCTGCCCGCGCTGCACCATGGACCCAGAAGACCTGCGCTGGTGCTGGTTGCTGCGAGGCCCAGCTGCTGGCACAGGGCTTAGAGTGAAGCTCAGTGTGTGCATGTTGAGTGAGTGAATGAAGGGGGAATTCTGCTGCCAAGGCCACATGGGGACAGTCCCCTCCACTCAGGACCATGGATGACGGCTTACCTTGTTGGGTCCTGAGTCCTGGAAATGAAAAGAGAAAGAGTCAGGGGACCTGGAGTGACGATGAGGCCCTGGTGTGTGAGGGGACATGGGGATGATCTGACTCTAGATGACAAAAGAGCTGTGCCAGAGTCCATCATCCTGAGCCGATCCTGACAGCTAGGCCAAATGCCATGTGGCCTCTCAGGCTGCTGTGCCCCCTGCACTCTCCCTTCCACCCCTGACAATTTCAGGGTAGGGTGGGGTCTGCCGAGCGGCATCCTTCCCTGGCCTCAGGACTGAGTATCTCAGTGAATGGGCAGTGCTGCTTGTCCTGAATGGACCCCCAAGCCAGCTCTTCACCTCTAAGGACCATGGGTTCCCCCAAAGGATGGCCTAGATTGGGCAAAGTGAGGTCATTGCTGACCACAGGCCTGCCCTTCTAGAGCACCAGCCAACATGTTCACCACCGGGGCCTATGGTATCCTCTGACAGGCCCTGTGAAGAAGGAGGCACATCCCCCTTAGAGGGGAGGGGAAACTGAGGCTCCAGGGAATAACAAAGATCACTACTCCCTCTCTAGCCTGTGACCGTCCCCTGACCTCTGGGCTTTCCCTTGAATCCCAGCCCCCTCACCCACTGATGGGGCCTGGGGACAGGTAGGACAGGCTCCCAGTCACTCTGGTTCCAGGCACCCAGAGCCAGCTCACCATTTCAGCCAGAGCAGAGATGACCTTCCCCAGTGTGGTCAAGGACTTGTTGATGTTGGCTCCTTCCTGTATGCAGAGAAGATGGTCAGGACATCAGGAAGTCTCAGAAGCCTCTTGCTCCAGAGTGATCCCCTGAGGCTGACCCATGTGGCATGGGGCCGAAGCCACCAGCCCTGACTGCTGACCTCTGGGAAGGGAATGGATGCTCTGGGGGGAAGCCAGCAGAGAGCCACCCAGGCAAGGACAGCAGTTTGCCGGCATCTCTCCTCAGCTCCATCAGAATCCCAGTAACATTTCATATCTCCCCACCAGAACCATTTCCAACCATCAGACAATAGGAGGAGTCAAGAAAGTAAAAACTCTCCCTCTTGATACCCAGGATTATTGCAACAAGGTGTGGGGTGACCCCAGGATGCTGGCCAGCCAGCTGACGGCCCCCACCACTTTGCAGCCCCCGCTCCTTTGCCGCTGGCCCAGGTGAGGGTACAGAGGGGCCCGCCTTCCTGCTGGTTTCCATCCTCGTTCACCCAGAGCCGGCTGCCAGAGGCCTGGCCTGTGCCCTCTCACTCCCTGCCCAGACTTACCCAGGCTGGGCCCATGTCCCTGCAGCCCCCACAGAGCCCTCCCACCCACTCACCCACCCCACAGGCCAGACAGAACACTGGACCCTGACACGGGTAAATGGAGGGCAGAGTAGCCACTGCACCCCAAGGGCCTGGATGCCTGGCCCCTACCTTGAGACGTGTGCCCTTGGCCCCTGTGGAGTCGGCCCGCTCGCTCCCAGCCAGATCCACCAGGCTGATTTTGCTCACCTGAAAGGGCAAATGCATCAAATGCAGGAGATGCCATGAAACTACTGCTGGGGTCTCCATCGCCAATACCCTCCCATGGCCTGATGGCCTCTGACCCCACAGTCTCCGCCTCCACCTCTTTTTGCAGCTCTTTTGATGCTCTACCAGAGTGAGAGCCACCTCCTCTGAGAGGCTGCATGTCCTTGGTGCATGTGACGCAGCCTCCACGTGCTAGGCACTCCTCACACAACAGCCCACTGACTCCCTACAGCACCTGTGAGGTACATCTGTCACGGTCACTGATCTCCACAGACAGCCCTCATAGAATCCAGCTCCTGGGAGGGCCATAGCCAGTGCTTAGCTGCCTCATGGGCATAGCTATGCCCAGAGCCCCTGGGCATGGCCAGACTCCCTGTAGGGACTCCTTCATCCCTGGGTTGCCACATGCATTCTAGGAGGCCCAGGCCCTTCTGGGCCACAGCTGTAGGGGGACTCACCCAGATGTCTACAGACCATGGACATTGGCAGGACCCTCTCAGGGACCCGAGCTAAAGACAGCTGCAGCCCTGACAACATGGTTCCCAGTGGCCCCAGCTGCCCTCAGCCTGCCCAAGGCCCTGCCCACCACTTCACATGGTTGTGGTCGAGAGAATGCACGAGGCTGCCGTGACCTCTTGCACCATCAGGGACTGAGTGGCAGTAACCTCACCAGGCCCTCTACAGGCCTCAGGGTGTGTCCTGAGAGAACCTCACCATTGGGAGACAGCTAAGGTGCCACCCGGGTTGACCTGGACAGCGGGAGTGGGAGGGACTGAGGTACCATCAGGACAGACAGGGAGAAGCTCAGCACCTGCCTGCTGTACCTTCCAGAAGCTCACAGACTGATGTCTAGGATAAAGCCCAGGGAGACGATGCCCCACCTGGTCCACTGAGGATGCCAAGGGACACAGGAGGAGCCTCTGGGGCTGGGGTGGCAGGCGGGGCTGTGCCTGTCAGCACAAGCCTGCCTTTGTGCTATCAGAGGCTGTTGCCCACTAGGAGACCCCTGTTCCCTAGAGGGGGTGGGAGGACCACCGTCCTACAGCCTGCATCAGGGGCCCCACACACCTCTGTGATAGGCTTGCACTGAACTCATCGCCCTACCTTCATAGCCCCCCAGGTGTGGCTGTGTCTCATTCTGTCCCCTGGCCTGGAGGGGCTGCTGTACTGCAGGGCAGCCCTGGGGACATCTCTCCTCAGCCCCCATGGTCTCCACAAAAACAGCCCAGACCTCAGGTCCACCGTGGTCCCTTGATTCTGAGTCCCCAGGGGCCCCACACGCCCAGGGAAGGAAACCCTGTAGGCCTGGGGATGCTCAGGTCAGCACTGGTGCTCAGTGAGGACACTGCCCACACCTCACAGCCTGTGTTTGGCTTGCATCCTCCCACCCTGACTGCCCTGAGCCCCCCATGCTCTGACCATGGGCCACTGCTATGGTCACTTTCTCTGTGGTTCACTCACTTTCTCTGTGGTAATGTTGGTCTCTGCGTCATGGCGCTTCTGGGTGAAGATAATGTTGAAGACGGCGTGGGAGCGGCTGCTGGTCTCGTTCATGTTGGTGGCCGCCACTGTCCTGAGGAATAGGAAGCCGCACAGGCTTACCTTTGTCCCATGGTCTGGCATGAGGGGCACTGGCAGTGCCCACACACTAGACCAGGTCATCAGCATCAGCTCCCCCAGACTCCCAGGGCTGCCCTGACCAGCCAGGTGGCAGCCGCACCTCCTGTTAAGCTCAAGTAAGGCCCACACCTGCCCCACCTACCGTGGTATCCTCAGCCCAGCTCACGCCTGGCTCGTGGGGAGGGAAGTAGCTAGGAATACTTCCTGCTCCCAGGGGCCCAGGGACACCCAGGTATCGCCCAACTGGGCAGGAGCACCCCAGCATTCTGATGTAGGAAAGCACCACCCAACCCCCAACAGTTCATCCCAGGCCATGGCCCAAACTAGCCACCCTGGAGAGCCGAGGATCCCATCCCATCCCCAGGAGCCCCACCCCCCAGCTCTCCTCCAGCTTCTGTCTGATATGGCTGAAGCTGGTCCCAATGTCACCCCACCAGCCAGGGACACTCAGCTGGGTCACAGCAAGGTTGCACTGAGAGGTGGTCAGCAATGACCTCACTGGATATCAAGAGGGAGCAGCTGAGGGCAGGGGGACCACCAGGGCAATTCAGGATGGCACATGACCCCCGGCACCTCAGGAGCTGGGACTGACACGGACAATCACCTCACCCTCTGGGGAGTCCCGGGTGGCAGAGGATGGCATTGTTGACAACCAGGGCATCCCGGGAAGGAGGCCCAGAGCACTAGCTGCTGATAAGGGGATTGCTTATGGCCAGCAGCGGCTGACCCCTCTCCATGTGCCCTTGTCGGTCCCAGCATGCTGACCACCACACAGTCTCTGGACTCCTGGCCCAACCACACCAGCTGCCACAGGTGCTGCTGACACCCCCGCAGGCATCTCGGCTATAGGGAAGAGAGCCCCCCTGGAGAAGCAGCCCTGGGAAGGTGACAGTGGCCCTTGTACAGAAGGTACACAGCCTCTCTAAATGTTCTCAAGCACATGAAGTCACATCTCTACGGGAATCACTGGACAGACTCCACAAGAGATCAACAGGTGCCCAAGGGCCAGTCCAGAGATGAAGGTGGGGCTTCCTGAGGAGAGTTACCCTCCACATACCTGGCCTTGTTCCCTGAGTCCATGAGGTCCTGGATGTCATTGTAGGAGGTGACAGCCAGTTTGGAGAGGTCCTCTACATAGGGCCCTAGCAGCGGGTGCTCCCTCACTCGCAGGTTGCCCTTGTTCTTGGGGTTCAGGAGGTCCCGGACGCGCTCACAGTAAATCTCCATATAGCTGACCTGCAAGGCCAAGCCACGCCATCAGGGACTCCTGAGGGGGGCAGAGGCAGCCCAGCGGGTAGGCCCTGCATGCATGTGCAAGGTGGGGCATCAGCCACCCCGACCCAGCTGGCCTTCCTTCTCCAGAGCTCTCTGGTATCTGGGACACATGCACACCAAGGCCACCTCTGCCACAGCAAGGCCCAGGCCGTGCAACTCTGTGGCTGTGCCTGCACCCAGCTCAGAGTAGCCATTCAGCAAACATGGGGGATTGCCCTGTCCCCCTCTGTGCTCTGTACAGGCTCGCTGGCGTGGGTGTTGTATGGACAGGTGACAGGCTGAGGGCACAGACTAGTGGCAGGGACTGACTTTAAGCCAGAACTCAGCACTAAGCCAGGAGTCCCCAGCCTGCCCCAGGGCCCTACCTCCACAGAGTAGGACAAGTTGTCATTGGTTGCATCATTGATGCGAGAGAAGAGGTCCTCGCAGAGCTGCAGGGATGGAAGGAGACACGGTCAGCGTGAGGCAGGGACCACTCCCAGGGTGCTGCTCCCCGGGGTGCTTCTTGCCCCAGGACACACGTGCCAGTGTTGAGGCACTTGAAGGCCTGCAGCCAAGGAGCAGCGTCCGCCTCTTCACTCAGGGTCCCTGGCTGGTGTCAATCGGCTCTGCAGCCCCCAGGCCCCTCGCACTCCCTTCACTAAGCAGATGGGAACTGAGGAGCTCAGGTCCGGACCTCACCTGCTGGGGTAGGGTGGAGGGTGGGCTTTCTGCTGCATGAAGAGCCATTGTGTCTGGCTTAGGTCACCCAACCCCAGCACCTCTCCCTGCTGGCCCTGAGAACAGCTGCCCCAGCCAGGGCTCTCCTAGGCACCTGTCACAGGGAGATGGCCTTCCTGCACTCCATCCCAAGGCCTGGGTGTGCAACCTGCTGTTCCCTGCAGCTTCCTGCTATCCAGGACTGCTCTGTGGGAGCCTGTCCTCAGCTAGTCCTGCCCTGTCCCTCCCACCCGGTCTGCCCTCACCCCTGGCCTCCCTCCCGAGCCCGCCTGCCTGGGGGATGATGCCCTGCTGGTCCTTCTCCTGCTTGCCCATCATGGTGTAGGACTTGCCGGCCCCCGTCTGCCCATAGGCGAAGATGCACACGTTGTAGCCTTCGAAGGCGTGCTGCAGCATCTCCTCGCCGATGTCCCGGTACACCTGCTTCTGCGAGGCATAGTTGATGTCCTCGGGCTGGGGACACAGAGGGGGTGCAGCTGCAGGAGGCTGGGTGTACCCACGGCTCAGCCTGCCCTGTACACAGAGCCACGTGGTGCCCAGGGCCTCAGGTGACCAGACAGTGGGGAGGGACGCCTGCCTCATGCCACCCCTGCCTGGGAGCCGTGTCCTGGAGGAAGGGTTCTCTGCATCACCAGGCAGGGATGAAGAGCAGCTGACCAAGTCAGGCAGGAGGAAGGGTGTGCCAGCATCAGGGTCGGCATGTGCAAGAGCCAGAGGCGGGACCTCAAAACCAAAGTCAGTGCCAGGTGACAGTGGTGGGAGTGAAAGAGCTGGGGCTAGAGAGAGGGCAGAGTCAGAGGCCCCGGGGACACCACCCTGAGGGGAGCAGAATACATTAGGGAGACAGCAGGGCCAGCTGGGGATCATGCAGGAAGGAAGGCAGGACTGGACAGGACCCTGGGGCTGTTCAGAGCAGGTACTCAGACATTGCATGTGAGACGCTTAGATCAGGCAAGGAGCATGGTGGGAGCGGGATGCCTTCTAGAAGGGTGCAGAGAGTGGCAGGTGGTGAGTAGACCAGAGGTCTCCCAAGCTCCCAGTGTGCAGGGCCCTGGTGCCAGGCGGGTCCAGTCAGCTTGAGCTTTCTGAGTTTAGGGTGTCTGGCAAAAGGGCTGCACATATCAAACCCAGGGAACTTCGCTGTAAGCTAAGGCCCCTCAGGCCCTGCAGCCTTGGCACCTGCCTCATCTGGGGGCAGTGCGTGTCCTCCCAGGGGAGCTCGGTGGGCTCCCCACTCCATTTAGAGGGGGACATGCACTCAGAGGGGTCACTCCCAAGGGCCACATAGCCTCCACACCACTGCGGTCCCCCCCCAACCCCACCCTGGCTTACTGAGGTGTGTGACCAGTAGGAGTAGTCGAAGCTGAAGCTTTTGGGCGTCTCCTTGGGCTGTTTGGGGTTAATGATGGCTGCAGGGAGGGAACACAATGGTGGTGGTTAGCATGGAGAGGGACTCTGGCTGGCTGGAGTCCACACCCCCGGGGTAGGAAAGTGGTCCTCAAGGGTCTCTGGCTCCAACTAGCCAGGCCCCACTTCCAGGCAAACAAGGCCCTGCTGCCCCTCGCTGTGCTGGACCCTGCTGCCCACAGATCTGTGCTATCCTCTGACCAGGTGCCCCAGCTCCCCTGAAGGTGGCCCGTGGTGGATCCTGCCTGCAGACACTGGGTCCCAACCCCCTGCCCCCTGTGGGTGTTCCGTCATAGGGCCACCACAACTTGTTCATCCTCCTGTCCCTGGACAGTCAGGGTCCTCCTAGGTTTGCTCCTATGAATAGAGCTCTTGGGGACTGTCCTCTGCACCAGCCCTTCCCCTCTTCCCGTGTTTTGAGCAGGCTCAGGCTCCTGGAATGTCATTCCTCAACAAAATCCAGGAATGAGGTGATGACACCATCGCCACGGTGTGTCCCAGGAGCCTCCACCCCATGGGGCCTGTGGCAGCACACCGGCCTGCCACCTTCCATCCTAGTCCACAGCATTTCCCAGCCCCTTGACAGGTGCGTGACATCCAGACAGAAAAGACCCTGTGCCCCAGAGCACTGCCTGACTGAGAGGTCTGTGCTCCCTGCAGCCTCACCAGGCCAGAGGCAAATCCATTCCTGGGTTTCCTCAACCAAGAAGCACAGGGGTCAGTCCTGGTCAGGAAGGTGCTCTGGGGCCACCCAGAGACCACAGCCCTCATATCTCTGCGCCATGCTTGGAGAGGAACGCAGTGTGTGTCTGTTCCTAAGACTGGTCTTCCCCAGCAGGTATGGGCTGGGGCTGCCTTCCTGGGCAGGGCACAGGCTCCAGGACATCCGCGCCCCACCAACAGGCATCCAGGGTGACCTGCTGTCTTGGAAATTCATAGCTGAAGTCCTAACCCCCCACATCTCCAAGACAGGGTCATTGCAGGGGGAACTAGTAAAAATGAGGTCCTGCGGCTCAGCGGGCTAAGGCGCCAGCCACATACACCTGAGCTGGTGGGTTCGAATCCAGCCTGGGTCCGCCAAACAACAATGACAGCTGCAACCAAAAAATGGCCAGGCATTGTGGCAGGCGCCTGTAGTCCCAGTTACTTGGGAAGCAGAGGCAAGAGACTCGCTTGAGCCCAGGAATTGGAGGTTGCTGTGAGCTGTGATGCCACAGCACTCTATCCAGGGTGACAGCTTGAGGCTCTGTCTCAAAAAAAAAAAAAAA